>JAODAL010062574.1:0-19687 GCA_025379985.1 Phyllomedusa bahiana | reverse complement strand
GAACCTTTTTCCGGGGGTTATGTGGGGGTCCTAGGGGGGTTTTCCACCTATGGACTTTTGCTGTTTTTCTATCAATTTTCCCATTAAAGTTGGGGAAACCCACCCTTCAATAGTCATTTCAGAAAATTGACCCGGGGTTTTATCTGCAAGGGAAATGTGAATGTTTTCTTTTTGGGTTTGTATCCGGGCCCTATTGCCCGCTCTTCCTCACCCAAAGGGGTTTGGGGAAACTTTTGTCTGGGGTTTTTAATCTTTAGCATTCCCCCCAAACTAAGGGACACTTTATGACAAAAAGGGGATTAAAGGAATTAAATCCCTGATAAAAAAAAACTTTTTATCTTTTTTGGGTTTAAAGCGGGTTTTCTGAGAAGTTAGAGACTTCATCAAAATGTGTCCTAAGAAGTCGCCGTTGCCGACTGTGCATTTCATTCCCGGGGAACCCGGCGGCGTCGGGGAAAAGGGTTTATTAATAATTATTGTTTGGTTTCCGATGATTGTTTTCCCAGTAATAGATGGGTTTTTCCCGGGGTAAAACATTTTTTTTTGACAACTTGTTCAGATAAATTTTCCCACCAGGGGGCTTGTTTTGATTTTTTCCTTGATTTCTGCGGTGTTTTTTTGATTGGAAAAAGGGAAAATGTTTTGGGGGAAGAGAGGCTCTTTTCATCAAAAACCTTTCGGGGCCCCTTGCTGCTTTTCCCTTTTTTCATGACCCCCAATTCTTTTAAAATTTTCCCCAGGATCAAGGGTTTTACCCTTTAAACTTGCATTTTGGGGCAGTAACCTTTCCCATGTGCACAGGGGGTATTGGTCTTGAAGGGCCCCTGGGGGGGGGCCCCCCCAATTGACTGGGCCCCGGGCTTTGGGTGTAGGGGGGAGCGGGGCCCGGAAAAGGGGAAATAAAAATCACCCTGGCACTAGCCCCCAGAGCCCACTCCCAAAACCGTTTTAAAAAATGCCCCTTTTCTCGCGCTCGCCTTTTTTAAAAAATTTAAAACTACACTATAAGCTGTTTTTACCGCGGGGTTTTTTTTATGTTTTTTTTTGCAAAAAGGGGGCGAGCAGGTTAAATGTTTGTACTTTTCTACAAAAAAAAATGCACCAAAAAGTGCCCCGTTTTGAGAGCCCCCCTTTCCCCAAAAGAAAGGGAAAGAAACGTGGGGGAAAGAAAAACCCCTCTCACAGGGGTCGGGGGGAAACCTTTTAAATCCGGGACAAGCCCAAATGACATTTTACAAAAGCCCCCAAAACTAACCTTAAAACCCTTCACACCCCCCAGTTTTTCAGGTCACCATCACATGAAAAACAGCACGCCCTTCAAAACAGAATTTAACTTCCCCCTTGACAAAGGGACTCACAGGAGCGTATCTCTGATGGGAGTTGTTTTTTTCCCCCTTTTCTTCCCTTTTGGGCCCCAAAAACCCCCTTGACGTTTTTTCCCCGATAAAGCTTTCCCTTCCATTTCTTTCTTGTCCGGTACAGGCATGCAAGGTCTTTAGGGGCCCATTTCTCGTTTTTTGGGAATTTACCACATTTACTCTTGGACCCCTTTCTTTTTCCAGCATTTCCCTATCAATTCCCAAACACGTTTTTTTGGACCCTAAAAATTAAAAAATTAAAAAAATTGTCGATAAGGGGGTGAAAATGGGGTTGACCCCCTTTTGGTGGGTAAAAAAAGGGCCCTTTCCTCCATTTTTTTGGGTGGGTTTGACGGGGCCCCCCACTGTAATTAGCCCCCAGTAACTACCCGGTTTAGCTAGGGTTTGCCCCCCCAGTAACTGCCGGTAGTTTAGGGGGCCCCCCCAGTAACAAAAAAACCCCCAGGTAGTAGGGTCCCCCCAGAAAATAGCCGGTAGCTAGGGCTGCCCCCAGAAAAAAAACCCAGGTGGGCTAGGGCTGCCCCCCCAGAAATTAGCCAGGTAAAAGGGTTTGCCCCCAGTAAACTAGCCAGGTGGGGCCCCCAGTAATCCCCGGTGGGTTGGGGCCCCCCCAGTAATTGGGGCCAGGTGGGAGGGGGCCGGGTTTAATAGCGGTTTAGGGGGTTCCGGGGTGGGCCAAGTGGTCGGGGCAGGTACCCAAAGGGCGGGGATCCCGCTGGTAGGGCAGGAAACCCGGGGCCTGGTTTAGCGGGGTCAGGGCAGGTTACCCCAGGGTTTGAATGCAGCTGGTCGGGGAAAGGTAGCTGGGTGGCATGCAGTTTTTCGGGGCAGGTAGCCAGGGCTGGCATGCGCTGGTCAGGGAGGAAAGCCTGGGTTTAAAAGTTTTTAAAAAATAAAAAAACTATTTAAACCTGGGGGGCCCCCTTTTTTGGGGTTTCACCCGGAGGCCGGGCCGGCAAAGCGGGCGGGGCCCGGGTCCCGGGGCGGGATGAAGCTTTCAGGGCGGTCCCCCCGGCGGCAGGGGAGCGGGTCAGGGCAGGTTCCCAGGGCCCCCTTGGCTGGCACCGGCGGGAGGTGGGGCTGGCGTTTGGTTTGGTCGGGCGGTACCCGGGCGGGAAAGGGCCCACCTTGGTCCAGGGGGGGTTGCCGGGACCCCATGGGGCGGGTAAAAAGGGGCAGGGCCCGGGGGGGCCCCCACGCCGGGCCGGGCCGGGGCCTGGGGGGCAGGGTCCCGTTTCGGGCGGAGCCGGGCGGCCCTTGGCGGGCAGGCCCCCCAGGGCCCGGCCGGGAAAAAATTTGCCCTTTGCCTATGGCCTTTTCCCCGGGCCCCCGAGGGGGGCAGGAGGGGTTTTGGGGCGGGGGCGCGGTTGGGGGAAACCCCGGTACGTGGTTTTTGCCCGTGCCGGGTCCGGGGCCCCCCGCGCGGTTTTTTGAAGGGGGGGAAAGGCCTTTTCCCCCCGATCCTTTTGGGTTGGTAACCCCTTTGGCAGGGGCAGGGAAAATTTTTTACCTTTTATTGGTTTGGGTTCAGGGGAGTTTTCGGGGTTTGATTGGGGTCCGGGTGGTAATGGATCTTGGTTGGGTAGGGCCCCAGGGGTGGCGGGGTTTTGGGGGGCCGGGGGGAAATTTTTGGGGGGGCCCCTTTGGTTTGGGGCATCCAGGGGGGGGCCCCGGATGGCGGGTTTGGGGTAAAAGGGGGGGTTTTCCCTTGGGGACCCTAAAAGGGTGGGGTGGGGCCCCCGAGGGGGGGGTTTTTGGCCCTTTGGTTGGTGTGCGGAGGGAAACAGGTATGGAGGGGTTTTTGGTGGTGGGAGGTTTGGGCGGGGGGGGGGCCCGGGGGGGGTTTAAAAAGGGAAATTTTTTAAAAAGGGGGTTGGGTTGGGGCGTGGGTATGGGCCTGTTCCTTTTTGGGGGTTTGGGGGTTTCCGGGTTTTGGATTAATTTTTTTTTTAAAAATAATTCTGCGGGGCCCTTATTCCACCTTTTGGCCCTTGGCTTTATTGGGGGAGGGGCGGTTGTTTGGGCCCGGCGAAAAATTGGCGTCCATGGGTATCCCCGGTTTTTTAAATTTGGCCGGCTTTTTCCTTGGCCCCTGGTCGCCTTTTTGGGGGGGCTGTTTCCGCCCCGGGGTTGGGTTTTGGGGCCGGGGTTTATCATTTGCGCCGGGGTTTCCCTTGGGGTGGGTATCCCTTTGCCCCTGGGTTTCCTTTGCGCCTGGGTTTTTGGGGCGCCTGGGGGCTGTTACCTTTCTGGCGGGTGTTCCCTGGGTTTGGTTTTTATACATTGAGAGGTGGGGTTTCCTTGCGCCGGGGTTGGGGTTTAAACCGCGCGCGGGGTTTTATTCCTTTTTGGGCGCCCTGGGTTCCTTCCGGCCCCGGGGTTGGTTTCGCGAGGGGGTCGGCGTAACCCTTTCTGGCTTCCGGGGGGTCTCTTTGGGGCGCCTGGGGCCCTTTTAACCGGGGGGTTCTGGCTTTTTTCCCGCCCCTGGGTTCCCTTGGCGCCGGGGCGGCTTTTCCCCTGGGCGGGCTTTTACCATTGGGCCTGGCTTTTCGCGCAGGGTTGGGGCCTTTTTGGGGGCCTGGGTTGGTTTTTGGGGTGCGCCGCGCTGGGTTTAGGCTTTGCGCCCCCGCCGCGTTTTGGGTTTGGGGATTCCCTCGGGCCGCGGGGCTTTTTTTTTGCGGGTTGTACCACGGGGGCCTGGGGATCCACTCTGGGGCCCGGGCGTTTTTCCACTTGCCCCCTGGCGTTCCCCTCTGCCCCCTGGACGTATCCACTCTGCGCCTGGGTTTAAAACTTGCCCCTTGGGCGTTACCTTGCCCCTTTGGCCTTTATACACTCGGGCCCCCGGGCCGTAACACTTTTTTCCCGCAGGGGCGTTTACATTTCCCTGCCTGGCCGTTACACTCTGCGCCGGGGCCTTTTTACCTGGCGCGGGCCCGTTTTCCTCTGGGGGCCCTGTATACACTCCCCCCCCTGGTTGAATCCCAATCGGGCCCCCTGTCTGTATCCCTCTGCCCCTGGGTAAAACCCTGCCCCGGGCCCGTTACACCTTATATGGTTGTAAAAACCTTGCGCCTGGTTGTATTCAATAGGGGGTTGTTTTACCTCTCTGCCCCGGGCCCGGTATCCATTTCTGCGCCGGGCCGTATTTTCTCGGGCCCCGGGGTTTTTTCCCTCTGCGCCTGGCTTTATAAACTCTGGCCGGGGTTGTTTACATTCTGAGCCTGGCGGTTTAACTCTGGCAGGGGCGTATCCCAACTTTTGGCCTGGCTTTTTACCAGGGGCCGGGTGGTATACACTCTGGCCTGGTTGTTTTTCCACTCTGGTGGCGTATCCACTTGCCCCTTGGCGTATCCACTCTGCCCCTGGCGTATCCACTGGCGCCTGGCGTTTTTACATTTCTGCGCCGGGCCCGTATCACTCGGGCGTGGCCTTTACCACTCTGCCCCGGGCCCGTACCCCACTCTGCGCCTGGCCGTATACACTCTGCGCCTGGCCTTTATCCCTCTGCGTGGCCGTTTTCCCAACTCTGCGCCGGGTTTGGGGGGATTACCCAATTGGGGGCCTTGGTTTGGGGGTAAAATGCTGAATATGGTTTTTTACGCCTGGGCCTGGTTTTTTGTTTTTTTTGGTTTATTATTTGGGGTATACCCTCTGCGCCGGCGTTTTCCCTCTGCCCCTGGGGGTATCCTCTGGGGCCTGGTTGTTTCCTCTGGGCCGGGGCGTTTTCCTCGGGCGCCTGGCCGTTTTTACACACCCCGGGTTTAAATTGGTTTTTATCCCTTTTCGGGCGCCCTTGGCCCCTGTTTTTAAAATCTGATTGGTTGTTTTCACTCTCCCCCCCTGGCCGTATTCACTCTGGGGCCGGGCCCGTTTTCCCCCTTTTGCGCCTGGTTGGTAAAATTCTGTTGGTTGTTTACCTCTCGCGTGGGTTTAAACCCTCTGCCCCGGGCCCTTTATACCTTGCCCCGGGGCCGAATACACCCCGTATATGGTTTATTACTGGGGGTTTTTTGTATATGGTTTTTATCCCACCCCCCGGGGGGTAAAAGGTTTGGTTATACCGCTGTATATTTTAAGGTTTGGTTTACACTTGTGTTGGCTGTATCGCCCAAAAATTTTTTCGCTTTGTGTTAATTGTTTGTTCCCGCTTTGCTTTGGTCTGGTTTGGATTTTGGAAAAACCTTACTTTGGGCCAAATAAGACAGTAATTTTCGGGCCAACCCCTTTTTTTCTTTTCCCATATTTACTTGCATAAAGGTTTTTCCCACCATAGAGCTTAAAGGCATATGGTTTTAGGATTTTGCCATAAAGCCGGGAAAAAGGGCAGGTCCCAAAATCCCCCAAAAAAATCCCCGGAAAAAGGGGCCCCCTTTTGGGCACACCCCCCTGGCACGGGGGAAAATATGGTGGCCCCCTGGGACTGGTATTTGTCCCTTTTTCGTGCCGTCCCCAAGGGCCCGCGGAGGGGGGAAGGGGATGCTTTTCCCCCTTTGTTTAACGGAAAAAAAAGCCTCCCCCCCCCCAAATTGGGACATTTTCATATTCTGTCCAAAAAACCGGAGGGAAGAATAAACATGTACAATGGGGGGGGTCGGTGCAGGGTTTTTTCCTTTTACCCGGCCCGTGAAAAAATTTTTGCGGGGGTTTTTTCCGGCAAATTTGAAAAACGGCAAAACCGTCTAAAAAAAACCACCCGAAAAAAGGGGTGCCGTGGGGAAACGCCCTTGGGCATTTAACACAGCGCAGTTTTGGGGTTTGCTTTTTTAAAACTGCGCCCCATTTACCCTCCCTTTTTTTTACCGGGAAGTTTTTTGCCTTATCTAAACTGTTTGGAAAGTTTTAATCCATTAGTGGTTTTACCACAAGACGTCGCACACAGTCATTGTTTACTTACTTGAAAAAAACCTTTAGGGGAATTTTTTTAGACAACTGAAAGAAGTGCCTGGTAAAAAAAGGCGTTTTTTGGGGAAAAGCGCATTTTAAAAAGGCACCCAAAAATGGCTGTGTGAAAGGGGCCCTTAAGTGTTTGCTCGAGGGAAAACCGCTTGGCACGCTTCTTTTCTATTAAAGTTCATGTAGGGCCCTTGTTCACCCCGGCCCTTTTCTGGGACGTATTTCTTTTTTTTCCTTTAATTTACGCGCCGAAGTGGCCAATTACGGGCTGAATCCGCCCAGGGAAAAATAGGGTTTAAAATCCCACGTTTTTTTTTAAGAAAAGTAGGGATTACGTCCCCCTCCCCCGGGTTCGGCGAATACGCCGGGGGGGAGAAAATTTGGGGACGGGCCCACTTTCTAGCTTTTTTATAGGGGCCGAGGGGAAAAGGGATTTGGAAATAGGGGCCCGGCAAATTTGCGGGCCCCCGCTCGCTCCTCCGCTCCGCCCCCCCCCCCGGCCACAGGGTAATTGCGGGGCGGAATTACGCCCCCCCTTTTAAACCCGTTTTAAAAATTTGGCCTTTATGGGTGAACAGGGTGCTCCCCTGTTCAGGAAAATTCCCCAAAAACGAAGGGGAGAAGAAAAGGGCGACCCCTGTATTGGGAAACCCCCATAAAAAGGAGAATGGAGAGAACCAGCGTCCCCTTTGTACGGGGGAACTCCCGTAGAGGAGAATGGAGAAACACCCCGGGGGCTCCCGGGGGGACACACTTCCCCTGTACTGGGAACTCCCATAGCAATGGAACAACGCCCCCTGTACTGGGAATCCATAGAACAGCATGAGAACACAGCGCTCCCCTGTACTGGGAACTCCCATAATGCAGAATGGAGAACACAGCGCTCCCCTGTACTGGGAACTCCCATAGAACAGAATGTAGAGAACACAGCGGTTCCCTCAATTGGGAACTCACATAGAACAGAATGGAGAACACAGCGCTCTCCTGTACTGGGAACTCCCATAGAACAGAATGGAGAACACAGCGCTCCCCTGTACTGGGAACTCCCATAGAACAGAATGGACAATACAGCGCTCCCCTGTACTGGGAACTCCCCTAGAACCGAATGGAGAACCCAGCGCTCCCCTGGAGTGGGAACTCCCAGAGAATAGAATGGAGAACACCGCGCTCCCCTGTACTGGGAATTCCCATAGATCAGAATGGAGAGAACACAGCGCTCCCCTGTACTGGGAACTCCCTTAGAACAGAATGGAGAACACAGTGCTCCCTTGTACTGGGAACTCCCATAGAACAGAATGGAGAACACAGTGCTCCCCTGTCCTGGGAACTCCCATAGAACAGAATGGTGAACACAGTGCTCCCCTGTTCTGGGAACTCCCATAGAACAGAATGGAGAGTCATGCCCAAGTGTGAGTGAAATGCCATCAAATTCCATGGTGGGAGGCCCCCTTTAATGAACACGATCTAGTGTTATTTTTCTGCAGCATCTAAATACACCATAATGAATATAAACTGGGAGTAAAAATGTGTTATTACAGGACATTTCACATACCCTATAGTAGGATTGTATCTGTGCTAATATGTGGATTGCACTGCAGACTTCCAACCTATTGGACTTGGATGTCCTATACTATTGATATGCCATCAACGTCTATGGTGCGAACACCACTCTGAAGGGTGCTGCCGTCTCATTAACCCCTAAACGCCACCGTGATTTATATTTACATCACATTCGTTTATTCCTCCTTCTTGCAAGAGCCATAAGTTAGTTTCCTGTCTACATAGACACAGCAGGGCTGGTGTTTGTGCAGGAGAATAGGTCATTTCAAATGATAATCATACAATAATGATGCAATTGCGCCATATTTGTGGGGGGTTTATTTTCATGGAGTTTACTCTTCTGTACAAATGACATGTTCTCCGTATTCTTTATGATTCCGGGGATAGTATCGCCATTTTCTGAGACCAGTAACTTTTCCCCCTATGTTAGAGCTGTTTGAGGGTTCATGTTTGGCGGGGAGAGGTCTTGTGTTAATGGTATCAATTAGAAGTGTATGCAACTCTTTCAGCTCTTTTTTTTTTTCTGGGACATGAGATGACCAAAATAACCCCAAAAACTTGATTTTTTTTTTTTTTTTGGTACAGCATTTATTGCACAGGATAAATAGCATGAGATTGTGTTGGATTAGGCTTTGTTGGATGTGGCCATTCTTTTTATTTTTTTGTTTATTTTTCACATTTTGGGTTTTTTCCTTTTTTTTTTTTTTTTTTTTTTGCAGGCGAGTCCTCTCCATACCTCAGTGATTCCACTGTGGGGTACGTTTACAACAGGAGACATGAATAGCTTCAAAGGGTATTTACTTTTTCAACATCTATGTTTCAATTTTCCCTCTTTATGTTTAGTATTCTGGGCACTTGGCGTACTCTGGGCAACCCACTCAATCTGGTATATGTACACCATCAATTGGTTGTAAGGCAGCATAGTGCACCACATGTAACCATATCACTAGCTCCCATATAAGCCTCACCTATGAATGATTATAACACAAGCAGTTACCTCCTCCTAGATAGCAGCTGTGTCAGTGATTGTTTATCATTATTTTGCACTGCAGCAAACTCCACTGTATAAGGATAGGTGCGCACTGCGTTTGACCATCAAAACGTATATGTTAAACGTATGCCAAACGTGTGTTTGGAGCAGACGCTTGGCTTCCATTTTTTTTTTTATTGGTCACCGTTTTCCCCCCGCTATTTTATTGGGGTTGATAGTGTTCCCCCAAAACCCCTCCTCGGGGCCCCCCCAAAGTATGTTTATCAGGATTTTCCCAGCAGAATCGCACTGAAAAATGACTGCACCTGTGACCATAACTAAAGTTAAACGTAGCAAACGTGCCTGTTTTGGAGAGGCTTGGCACTATTGGGCAACCTGGCTTTTAGGTGATTATATATTTTATGACGGATACAAACGTATACGTTTACAACATGGGCACAAACATTAGGATCCATTTCCCATTGATATGTATTGTAAAAAAAAATCAGACTGTAACGTATACGTTTTGTTTAAACTTGAAAAAGCGCGGCGCCCGGCGTCCTCCACCCATTAAAATGTAATGCATATTTGACGGGAAGTGTAAGAACAGACACTATATCGTTGCACATCCGTCCACCTATGTGAGTCAATGAACAAGTTAACACATCCGTTCTCCCTTCCATCATCCGTTTCAAATAACGCAGTGTGCACCGAGCCTCCCCTGTATAGTACTGCGCCTGGTATGAACTTTTTTTTTTTTTTATCCAATGTGCAGTTATGCACTAAGCAATCCCCCCCCTCATGACGAGGAGGTGTGTGAGTGATTGCTCATCAATATCTGCACCTGTGCAGCTTCTCCCATGTAGCTCTGCAGCTTCTTGCCTTCTACTGGGAATGTGTCTCTGACCTCCTCCTGTAGCAGTAAGTATGACATTCTCTGTGTAATTCTATGTAAATAATGTCCATTTTTTCCTGGGAATAACAGAGGAGTAACATAGAGATATAAGAGAAGAGGCTGCAGAATTGTTGCTTGATAGGGAACACAAACATTAACTAGAACAGACAGGTCTGGAGATGTCACAGGTCCTCATTAAACTGCAGTGTAGCCGTCCTCTCATGAACACTACTGAACCTCTTAAACAGTCTAGGGATTGTGAAATATTTTTTTCAAATACTTAAGTTTTTTGGTGTAAGGTTTCTATAACTATAGGTAGATAAAGATAATGTTTAATATATATTTTATGCATAGTGGAAACATAGGTAGGTTTTTTGGTCCTGGGCAATAGACAATTGTCTCTGAACCCATTTTAAATTGGGATTTCCCCTGGACTCTCTATTTTTTTGTCCCCATACGTTGCACCCCAAAATTTCTCCCGACAGATCCCCATCCCGGGGGCTGGGGTTTTTGGCTTGTCAAAAATGTAGGGACAAAAAAAAATTCCTGAAAACCAAATCCAAAAAAAGTTCATGAAACGAGTTTTTTTTTTTGCCCACGTCTGTCAAAAAGCGCTAAAAAAAAAAAAAAAAGGGGTTTTTTTTTGGGGGTGCTTTTGGGTTTTTTTTAAAATTTACTATTTTCCATAGGAAAAATTAAACTTATCAGTTTCTATCTATTAAACCCCTTAAAAACGTAACTTTTTTATATCTAACTCTTAACCTTTTTATCACACTATTAAAAAACCTGTTCTCTATCCTCTCTTTAACCCTTTTTTGCTTTGAAAGGGGGAAAATAACTCCCTTTTTTCCCCAAATTTTGGTGGAGCCCACCTACTAACGGAGACCCTTATATCTTAAAAAAGTACTAGTTTCGAAAGGGGACCCAAGCCTCCTATTTTGGCGTCGCCCCCCAAATTCATGGACCCGAAAAATAAGGCCCCCTTGTGACCGTTGCAGAGGTGCCTTGTAGACAGAGGTGAGAGATACAATTTAAAAGCCTATCTGACCTCCCCAACATGTTCCCCAAGCAAACCCTTTTCATCGGGGCTTAGAGGTCGACACTGGTGGTCTGAGCTTTTCCTTTTATATCATGTTAGGTAAACACCCGGTTTTTGGCGCATTTTTTTTCCATAAATGCGCAGCATTAAATTAGTTGTGTATTTCTGCAAAAAATGCACCAAAAAATGCCAAACGTGCTTTACATAGACTCCAATAGTAAATTTTTTGCCCTGTTCTGGCTTTTTTTGCAAAATGTTTCGGCAAATGAAACGAGCAGAAAACGACGTTTTTATGGAGAAACGGAGTTTTTCTATAAGTCTATGGGAATCCTTTAGTCGTGTTTTTTTTTTTTTTTTCAGTTATTTTAAAAACGAAAAACACTGACAAAATGGCTTTTTGGTGTGCAGTGGAGACAGTCTATAGGGTAAAGTAATCAGAACTTGACTGTTGGCCATAATTACATAACATATGCTCCTTGTTGCATCGCAAAATCATGGTCCAACACGCTTATGTGTCCAATGTAGAAACGGTGTGCTTTCGGCAACTAGAGCAAACGTAGTTCATTTTGGATTACTTTGCCTTGTAGATTTCTATGCCCCTATCACCGCTGCACCATGATATGCATCAGGATACATTTTTTATGGTATGCTATTGGATACAAAAAAGGAGCAGCAGAAACATGATGTGAATGCGGCTTTAGAAACCTGCAGAAATCATCAGCTATGCCATCCAAGTAGGCTAGGAAAAAAGTGAGCAGCAATGGCAGCAGGTGCATGGCACTGGAACAATATGTCTCTGACTACTTCTGCTGCTGCCCCTTCTTCTGCATCAGTAGTTGGCAAACACAAGACACATAATTTGGTAACTGCTGCACAGTGAAGGGGCAGTGTAGAAATGGAAACAGGATGGTGGGAGCACCCGCCCTGAAAACAATTTGATTATACCCAATAGCAATGGTAGTGTGCAGCATTTGTGGTTATGTAATATCAGTAGGTGTCATGTGGAAGGAGGTTGCAGCCTGAAAGAAAGTATTGATGCAAATTAGGGAGTCTTTTTATTCCACAATCATCATATAAGATATTAGGAGAAGGTGTCCAGAAACGCTCCACAATCATCATACATAAGATAGTTGGAGAAGGTATCTGGTCACCTTCTCCACTATCCTATATGTGATGATTGTGGAGTATTCCTGGTCATCTTCACCTACTCTCCTATATGTGATGATTGTAGAGTATTCCTGGTCACCTTCTCCACTATCCTATATGTGATGATTGTGGAGTATTCCTGGTCATCTTCTCCACTATCCTATATATGATGATTGTGGAGTATTCCTGTTCATCTTCACCTACTCTCCTATATATGATGATTGTGGAGTATTCCTGGTCACCTTCTCCACTATCCTATATATGATGATTGTGGAGTATTCCTGGTCATCTTCTCCACTATCCTATATATGATGATTGTGGAGTATTCCTGGTCACCTTCTCCACTATCATATATGATGATTGCGGAGTATTTCTGGTCACCTTCTCCACTCTCCTATATATGATGATTGTGGAGTATTCCTGGTCACCTTCTCCACTATCCTATATATGATGATTGTGGAGTATTCCTGGTCAACTTCTCCACTATCCTATATATGATGATTGTGGAGTATTCCTGGTCACCTTCTCCACTATCATATATATTATGATTGGGGGAGTATTCTGGTCACCTTCTCCACTATCATATATGATGTGATTGTGGGTATTCCCTGGTCACCTTCTCCCACTATCCTATAAAATGATGATTGTGGAGTTTTCCTGGTCACCTTCTCCACAAATTATATGTGATGATTGGGGAAATATTCCTGGTCCCCTTTTCTCCACTATCCTATATATGATGATTGTGGAGTATTCCTGGTCATCTTCACCTACTCTCCTATATATGATGATTGTGGAGTATTCCTGGTCATCTTCTCCACTATCCTATATATGATGATTGTGGAATATTCCTGGTCACCTTCTCCACTATATATTGTGTTGTGGAGTAATTCTGGTCACCTTCTCCACTACTCATTTTTATGATGATTGCGGTGTATTTCTGGATCACCTTCTCCCATCTATCCTATAATATGATGTTTGTGGTGTATTCCTGGTCACCTTCTCCACTATCATATATATGATGATTGTGGAGTATTCCTGGTCACCTTCTCCACTATCCTATATGTGATGATTGTGGAGTATTCCTGGTCACCTTCTCCACTATCCTATATGTGATGATTGTGGAGTATTCCTGGTCATCTTCACCTACTCTCCTATATATGATGATTGTGGAGTATTCCAGTCTTCGTCTTCAATTTCCTATATATTGATGATGTGGGAATATTTCCTGGTCACCTTCTCCACTATCCTATATGTGATGGATTGTGGAGTATTCCTGGTCATTTCTCCACATCCTTTATGTGATGATTGTGGAATATTCCTGGTCACCTTCTCCACTATCCTATATGTGATGATTGTAGAGTATTCCTGGTCACCTTCTCCACTATCCTATATGTGATGATTGTGGAGTATTCCTGGTCAATTTTCTCCACTTATCCTATATATGTTGATTGTGGGGTATTCTGTTCATCTTCAACCTACTCTCCTATATATGATGATTGTGGAGTTTCTGGTCACCTTCTCCACTATCATATATATGATGATTGTGGAGAGATATTCCTGGTCACCTCTCTCCACTATCATATATATGATGGTTGTGGAGTAGTCGGGTCACTTCTCCACTATCTTATATATGCTGTGTGAGGAGTATTCTGGTACTTCATACTATCCTTATGTGATGATTGTGGAGTATTTCCTGGTCATCTTCTCCAACTATCATATATGTGTTGAATGTGGAGTATTTACTGTTCATTTTCACCTACTCTCCTTATAGTGATGATTGTGGAGTATTCCTGGTCACCTCTCTCCACTATATTTATATGTTGATTGTGGAGTATTTGGTCACTTCTCCACTATCTAAATCATGATGATGATTGTGGAAGTATTCCTGGTAGCTTCTCCACTTTCATATATATGATGATTGTGGAGTATGTCTGGTCCACCTTTCTCCTCTATCATATATATGATGATTGTGGAGTATTCTGGTCACAATTCGCCACTATCCTATATGTGATGATTGTGGAGTATTCCTGGTCTTTCTCACTATCTATTATGTGATGAATTGTGGAATCATTCCCCTGGTCCACTTCTCCACTATCCTATATGTGATGATTGTAGAGTATTTCCTGGTCCACCTTCTCCACTTAGCATATATGTGATGATTTGTGGAGTATTCCTGGTCACCTTCTCCATATCGCTATATATGATGATTGTGGACGTATTTGTATCTTCACCATACTTCCTTATAATATGTTGATTGTGGAGTATTCCTGGTCACCTTCTTCCATATCATCTTATATGATGATTGTGAGGTAATTTGCCTGTGTCCACCTTCTCCACCAATCCTATATATGATGATTGTGGAGTATTCCTGGTCAATCTTCAACTCTTTAAACTCTCCTATATATGTTGTTGTGGAGTCTTCCTGGTTTCATTTCTCCACTATTTACTATATATGATGATTGTTGGTATATCCTGGTTCACCTTCTCCACTATCCTATATGTGTGATTGTGAGTATTCTGGTCATCTTTCCCTCTATACTATATGGTGTTGATTGTGGTAAAATATTCCTGGTCACCTTCTCCACTATCCTATATGTGATGATTTTAGAGTATTACTGGTCACCTTCTCCACTATCCTATATGTGATGATTGTGGAGTATTCCTGGTCATCTTCTCCACTATCCTATATGTGATGATTGTGGAATATTCCTGGTCACCTTCTCCACTATCCTATATGTGATGATTGTAGAGTATTCCTGGTCACCTTCTCCACTAGCCGATATGTGATGATTGTGGAAGTTTTTCTGGTCATCTTCTCCTATCCTAGATATGCTGATTGTGGAGTATTCACTGTTCATACTTCAACCTACTCCTCTATATATGATGAATTGTGGAGTAGTCTGGTCACTTCGGACTACTCTCCTATATATGATGATTGAGTATTCCTGGTCACCGTCTTCACTATCCTATATGTGGTGATTGTGGAGTATTCCTGGTCATCTTCTCCACTATCCTCTATATTTTGATTGTGGATTTATTTTTTTTTATTTTTTCCCCCCTTGGGTAACATTCACTACTCTCCTATATATGATGATTGTGGAGTATTCTGGTACACTTCTCCACTATCCTATAAAAATTGATGATTGTGGAGTATTCATGGTACTTCTCCCACTATCCTCTATTTATTGATTGTGGAGGATTTCCTGGTCACCTTCACTAATCTCCTATATATGATGATTGTGGAGTATTTTCCTGGTACCCTTCTTCCACTCTCCTATAACGATGATTGTGGAGTATTCCTGGTTACACCTTCTCCACTATCCTGTATGTGATGATGGTGGAATAAAAGTCTTCACTTATTTGCCTAAGACTTAGATTCCCATGGATACTTCCTTTCACAATTGTAGTTACTGAACAGAGTTTAACTTCCTTTTGTATTACTTTGGTACATTTCTTATCCTTTACTAAACCATGACCTCAATCTCTGCTCTGAAATAAATTAACCAGCTGTTGTAGCAGGACTGGTAAGAGAGGAGCCCATTGGTTGAAAACTACGTGTTGTGATTTTGTTGTGGGCCCGCTGATGAGGACTGCACCTCTTTGCAGCCACAATGCCGCACACAGTTTTCGGCAGACCCCAAAAAACATGCGTCTTTGGTGGCATTACAGTTGGTGGTTTCATGAGATGTGTGGATAACCTTGCGGTATATTTCGTACACATTTAAAGCACCTTGATAACTGATAAATGCAAAAACACAATGCAACAATGTTACATGGGTAAAATGAGCAACATTTTTCAATGCAGCAATTTCTGATCACACATAACATTGCAATGATATTAATACCTCCTGGGATCGGGTGCTTAATTAGCCAAATCTCCAGTGAGGAGCGTCTTCTGTATCCCATAGGTGTCCATTTAACTATAAAAAGCTTGGCTGAAGGCTCAATTCACATCTGGCAGAAATGCTGCATAATTTTAATACACAGTAAATTAGGGTAGACGGCAAGTGAAAATAGGTCCTCCTTATCTCACCACATGTTTTCGGGAGACTTTTTACAGCACAAAATATATTTTGTGGATCTCAATTTGTATTTTACTTTTTTTTATCTTGATTTCACCACTGTTAAACTAGCAGTTGTACTATATGGGTTCATTTGCATTAAACGCGGCATTATGAGATTATAAGCGATATCCGCAGACAAAGATTTCAGCCATGTGTGGACCTGGCCCCAGGTGATTATCAATAATATATCAGTCCTCAATAATGGGAACGGTCAACTACAACATCTGTCCAATGCTCCATCAAATTAACTAAGGACCAAACACAATTGCATGATTGTACATGTACCATCATATCCTACAGACATCTTTCTATGTATCCATGCTATTTCCTAGTTTGTTTTCTGCTCTCTAGCTTTCTTCTGTGTTGCTACGTTCTGCTCTTGCCATCTTCTGCTGTGCTCCTATTTTCTGCTCTCTTGCTATATTGTGCTGTGCTGTTTTCTGCTCTCTTGCCATCCTCTCCTGTGCTCCTATTTTCTGCTCTCTTGCTATCTTCCTATTTACTACTGTTTTCTGCTCTCTTGCTATCTTCCTATTTACTACTGTTTTCTGCTCTCTTGCTATCTTCCTATTTACTACTGTTTTCTGCTCTCTTGCTACTTCTCGCTGTGCTCCTCTTTCTGCTCTTTGCTATCTTTTTTTTCTGCTGTGCTCCTATTTTCTGCTCTCTTGCCATCCTCTCCTGTGCTCCTATTTTCTGCTCTCTTGCTATCTTCTGCTGTGCTCCTATTCTCTGCTCTCTTGCTATCTTCTGCTGTACTTCTGTTTTCTGCTCTTGTTGTCTTCCTATGTGCTGCAATCTGCTGCTCTCTTTCTATCTACTGATGTGCTCCTATTTTCTGCTCTTGCTTTCTTCTACTTTGCTTCTATTTTCTGCTTTCTTGCTATTTTGCTACTTTCTGCTCTCTTGCTTTCTACTGGTGTGCTACAGTTCTTTTGCTCTCTTGCTTCTGCTGTGCTTCTATTTTCTGCTCTCTTGCTATCTCCTGTTGTGCTGCTATTCTCTACTCTCTTCCTAGCTTTCTATTTACTACTATTTTCTGCTCTCTTGCTATCTTCCTATTTGCTACTATTTTCTGCTCTCTTGCTGCCTTCTGCTGTGGTCCTATTTTCTGCTGTGCTACTATTCTCTGCTCTCTTCCTAGCTTCCTATTTTCTATTATTTTCTGCTCTCTTGCTATTTTCTGATATGCTCTTATTTTCTGGTCTCTTGCTTTCTTCTGCTGTGCTACTATTTTCTGTTCTCTTGCTAACTTCTGCTGTGCTCCTCTTCTACTCTCTTCCTCTTTTCTGCTCTCTAGCCATCTTCTCCTGTGCTCCTCTTTTCTGCTCTCTTTCTCTTTTCTGCTCTCTTGCTATCTTCTGCTGTGCTCCTCTTTTCTGCTCTCTTGCTATCTTCTGCTGTGCTCCTCTTTTCTGCTCTCTTGCTATCTTCTGCTGTGCTACTATTATTTGCTCTCTTGCTATCTTCTGCTGTGCTACTATTATTTGCTCTCTTGCTATCTTCTCCTGTGCTCCTCTTTTCTGCTCTCTTGCTATCTTCTGCTGTGCTCCTCTTTTCTGCTCTCTTGCTATCTTCTGCTGTGCTACTCTTTTCTGCTCTCTTGCTATCTTCTGCTGTGCTCCTCTTTTCTGCTCTCTTGCTATCTTCTGCTGTGCTACTATTATTTGCTCTCTTGCTATCTTCTGCTGTGCTCCTCTTTTCTGCTCTCTTGCTATCTTCTGCTGTGCTCCTCTTTTCTGCTCTCTTGCTATCTTCTGCTGTGCTCCTCTTTTCTGCTCTCTTGCTATCTTCTGCTGTGCTCCTCTTTTCTGCTCTCTTGCTGTTTTCTGCTGTGCTCCTCTTTTCTGCTCTCTTGCTATCTTCTGCTGTGCTCCTCTTTTCTGCTCTCTTGCTATCTTCTGCTGTGCTCCTCTTTTCTGCTCTCTTGCTATCTTCTGCTGTGCTCCTCTTTTCTGCTCTCTTGCTATCTTCTGCTGTGCTCCTCTTTTCTGCTCTCTTGCTATCTTCTGCTCTCTTGCTATCTTCTGCTCTCTTGCTATCTTCTGCTGTGCTCCTCTTTTCTGCTCTCTTGCTATCTTCTGCTCTCTTGCTATCTTCTGCTCTCTTGCTATCTTCTGCTGTGCTCCTCTTTTCTGCTCTCTTGCTATCTTCTGCTGTGCTCCTCTTTTCTGCTCTCTTCCTACTTTCTGCTACCTTGCTTTCTTCTACTGTGCTCCTACTTTCTGCTACCTTGCTATCTTCTGCTGTGCTCATCTATTCTGCTGTCTGCTCAATCCTCAGCTGTTGCTTATTTTCTCTGCTCTCTTGCTATCTTCTGCTGTGCTATTATTTGCTCTCTTGCTATATTCTGCTGTGCTATTATTTGCTCTCTTGCTATCTTCTGCTGTGCTCCTATTCTTTGCTCTCTTGCTATCTTCTGCTGTGCTCCTCTTTTCTGCTCTCTTGCTATCTTCTGCTGTGCTCCTTTTCTCTGCTCTCTTGCTATCTTCTTCTGTGCTATTATTTGCTCTCTTGCTATCTTCTGCTGTGCTCCTATTCTTAGCTCTCTTGCTATCTTCTGCTGTGCTATTCTCTGCTCTCTTGCTATCTTCTGCTGTGCTACTATTATTTGCTCTCTTGCTATCTTCTGCTGTGCTCCTCTTTTCTGCTCTCTTGCTATCTTCTGCTGTGCTCCTCTTTTCTGCTCTCTTGCTATCTTCTGCTCTTTTGCTATCTTCTGCTGTGCTCCTCTTTTCTGCTCTCTTGCTATCTTCTGCTGTGCTCCTCTTTTCTGCTCTCTTGCTATCTTCTGCTGTGCTCCTCTTTTCTGCTCTCTTGCTATCTTCTCCTGTGCTCCTCTTTTCTGCTTTCTTGCTATCTTCTGCTTTCTTGCTATCTTCTGCTTTCTTGCTATCTTCTGCTCTCTTGCTATCTTCTGCTGTGCTCCTTTTCTCGGCTCTCTTCTATCTTCTGCTTTTTCTCCTTTTTCTTTTTGCTTTTTGCTTTTTCTGTTTTTTTCCTGTTTTCTTTTTTCGCCTTCTGCTTTTTCCCTTTTTGTTTTTCCGCCCTGCTCCTTTATTTTTTCTTTCTCTTCTTTTGTTTCTTTTTTCTTGTTTTGGCTTTTCTTTATTTTTCTTTTTCTCTTTGCAAATGCTTTTCTCTTTTCTCTCTTCTGCTTTTCTTTCTTTTCCTTCTTTCTTTTTACCTTTTCTTTTTTTGTTCTTTTTTCGGTTTTTTTCTTTCTCTTTTTCCTTCTTTTCTTTTTTTCTTCTTTTTCTTCTTTCGTTTTTGCTTTTTTTTCTTTTTCTCTTGCTTTCTTTTTCTTTTTTCGCTTTCTTTTTTTTTCTTTCTTTCTCTCTTATCTTTTTCTCCTCTTTTTCTCTTTTTTTGTTTCCTTTTTTCTCCTTTTCTGCTTTTTTTTCTGCCTTTCTTTTTGTTTTTTCTCTTTCGCTTTTCTTCTTTTTTGCTTCTTTTCCTTCTTTTGCTTTTCTCCTTTCTTTTTTTCGCTTCACTTTTATCTCTTTTTGCTTTCTTTTTCCCATTTTTTTCTTCTTTTTGCTTCTTCTGTTTCTTTTTATTTCGTTTTTTTTTCTTCTCTTTTTTGTTGCTTTTTGGCCCTTTTTTCCCTTTGCTGTGTTTCCCTCTTTTTTCTATTTTCTCTTTTTATTTGCTTTTTCTTTCTTTCCTTTTGTCTTTTTCTTTTTTGGGCTTTTTTGTCCTTTTTTTTTTCCCTTTTTTTCTGCTTTTGTTTTTTTA
>JAODAL010062573.1:0-19689 GCA_025379985.1 Phyllomedusa bahiana | reverse complement strand
TAAAGATAGGGCATGGTCCAAGATTTTTTTAAGTTCATTCATGAACTTCACAGTGGGATTACTGCTAAGTAAACCATATCCTTGGGTATCATTGAGGATAGACAGGCACATATTTTTGTAGTCAAGGTGATTTAAGATAACAATATTTCCACCTTTATCAGACGGTTTGACAACTATAGTCTTGTCCTGTTCTAAATGCCGTAACGCCAAATATTCATCTTTGGAGAGATTGTATTCATTTTGAATCAAACTTTCACCCATTTTAATTTTTTCAATCCCATCACATACCAATTTAACGAACAAATCAATATTCTCATCCATAACCGGAGGCATCTTAGTACTTTTCAAGTGGCATGTGGAAAAAGGACCAATAGATCTGTCCCTATCATTATCGTCCAAAAGACTAACCAAAGACTGCACCCCAGGAAGATCATAATGGTCAATGCTGAGAGATTGGCACTGTTTGTTATCCTGTAGATATATCAATGTTTCTAAGAACTTTAGGTCTGTTTCGACAGGACGTATCTATACTATGCTTGATTATGCCAACTGTAAGAGTAAGGGGGTTATTTACCAATGAACTTGTGATTGCCCTTTAACGTATATTGGTAAAACGAAACTTGAGTTTCGTCGCTGGATTTTGGAACATATTGGAGATATTAACCACCAACGTGATTCTCCAATTGCACGTCATATGAATCTTAAACATGGGACAAATACTCTCTCTCTTTCTTTCTCGGTCATTGAGGTAGTGAAGCAATCAGAACGAGGGGGCGACTTTGATCGCAAATTACTCCAACGTGAGTCACATTGGACATATTATCTTAAAACATTGAAACCCAATGGCTTAAATGATTATTTGTCGTTCGTTTCATTTATTTAATCTATTTTTTATGCCAAGGTGAGATACAAAAATTATACATATGCAATAATGTATGTATATCTTTATTCATATACTAATTTTCCTAATCTGTTATATATCGGGTATATCTGTATTTGATCATTATATAGCTAATTCATGTGTATCATTATCTCTAGTGGCGGTTATCGTATAGACTTTATGTATTTTCTATAATTATATTTGCTACTATAGATATAATTTCACCCACTATTGAGGTGTTATTACATATTTGATTATTTATACACCTCAACTCTACAACTAGTTTATCTTATTGTATAGTTGTAGGTGTTGTGTTATTTCAACATACACATTCAAATTCGCTTTCATTTTTTGGCTATATTAGTTTATACCTCCTGCACATCTGCGGGTTTTGGTATTTATTGTGCCGTATTTTTAGTGCATTCATGTCAGTTTTTAGCTCTAAGTACAGGTTCGCTATGATAACGCGTCCCTCTGTCAGGTGCGGTTTTTGTTATACCTGCCTCTTACATGCGCTTTGACTTCCATCGCGCCCCGTTATCAGTGCGCAGATATCGGTGACTGTTTAGATCTGATGTGCACGGGAGGCTCGCTATGGCAGCGCGTCTTCATTAGGTGCGCATTTCATTGTACCTGTCTCTTACATGTGCACTGGTTTCCATCGCGCTCAGTTATCAGTGCACAGATATCGGTGTCTGTTTATGTTTATATTTATTGCGCAACGGGAGGCTTGCTATGGCAACGCGTCTCCTTTTCGTCATACGCTGAGTTCACATCTCGCGGGAACTGGCTCTGACATGCGCACTGATCTTTTTTAGACGCCGCCACGGACGAATGTGTATTGGCTTCTGCACAGGTATTTGCTTTTACTCATTAGCTTTTGTGTATATATATAGAGGCTGCTTTATTATACTCTTGACATCATCTGAAGACTGCCTTGGATTGTGGGGGACCCTACATAGATTATCTGGGGACTCCATTTCATCAGCTATACATCTTCATATCACTATAAAGGGCAGTGAGTTTATACAATAATATTTTTCTGATTGCAAGTATCTTTATGTGTGTAGACATTTTCCCATGTTCCCTGATGAACCCCAATGAATATGGGGGGAAACGCGTTGGAATAAGCCATTTATCTACATAGATCGGGGATATATATGTGTACATATTTTTTCAGTCAGTTGTGTCTCTACCATTTTTGTCACTTTATGGTTATGGTAGTATAGGGTGTCTGTTAGTCTAGGTTCGGGTTGGGAACGCCCTTATCAGGGCGATTTTCCCATTTCTTTGCTAGGTAGTCTTAGAGGTAGGTTTAGTCTCATTATTTGCACTTTATAGATTAGGATTTATATGATAATATCTTTATTTTTATTTTAATTTTTGCTTATTAAAAGTTAAGTTTTATTTATTTTTCTCCTAGGATTTATACCACTTGTATGTGTATTTGATATTCTATTTCTTTAGGTATATCCAGGGCTTTTGTATCATTTTTAGGGTACCGGTTTTACTCCCCCCTATGATTTAGCAAGAGAAGTTTATGTGTTTCAAGACAGACTAGGCATCGGCCTTGACGTTCTTTTCTGCCGGTCGGAAATGGATAATGTAGTTAAACAGGGCAAAGAACAGAGACCACCTCGCTTGACGAGGGTTTAGACGTTGCGCTGTCTGGAGATAGAGGAGATTTTTGTCGTCTGTGAAGATATTCACAGGGAAACGAGCACCCTCCAGGAGGTGGCGCCATTCCTCCAGAGCAAGCTTAATGGCTAAAAGTTCCCGATCCCCGATGGTATAGTTCCTCTCTGCTGGTGAGAAGGTCCTGGAAAAGAACCCACAGGTCCGAGTCTTGCCCTTGGGCCCCTTTTGGGTGAGCAGCACTCCAGCCCCTATGGAAGAGGTGTCGACTTCTAAAAAGAAGGGTTTCTCCGTATCTGGCCGGGATAACACAGGTGCGGAGGCGAATGCTGCCTTCAACTTGGAAAAGGCTTCTTCGGCGGCCGGAGGCCACAATTTCGGGTTGGCATGTTTTTTGTGAGAGCCACAATTGGTGCTACCAACATCGAGAATTGCGGGATAAACTACCGGTAATAATTGGCGAAGCCCAAGAAGCGTTGTATGGCCTGAAGGCCAACGGGTCGGGGCCACTGTAGGACGGCAGAGAGTTTGGTGGGGTCCATCTGCAGACCCTTATCAGAGATTATGTAGCTGAGGAAGGGAAGGCTGGTCTGGTGGAATAGGCACTTTTCCAGTTTAGCGTAGAGATGGTTCTCATGCAGGTGTTTCAGGACCTGGCCCACATGCGACTGGTGGGATCCCAGATCGGGTGAGAATACCAGGATGTCATCCAAGTAGACCACTATGTAGACATACAGGAGGTCTCTGAAAATGTCATTGACAAATTCTTGGAAGATGGCAGGAGCGTTGCATAAGCCGAAGGGCATCTCAAGATACTCGAAGTGCCCATCACGAGTATTGAAGGCCGTCTTCCACTCGTCACCTTCCCGGTACTGGATGAGATTATATGCCCCCCCGCAAGTCCAATTTGGAAAAGACCTTGGCTCCCTGGAGACGAGCAAAGAGTTCTGTGATTAATGGCAAAGAGTATCGGTTCTTGATGGTGATCTTATTTAGACCTCTGTAGTCAATGCACAGTCTCAGGGATCCATCTTTCTTCTCCACAAAGAAAAATCCAGCACCACCGGAGAATGTTTTGCGGATAAACCCTTTCTAAATTTTTTTCAACGTGGGGCCCGACATCGCCTGATTTTCGGGTACGGAGGGGGGGGTAGACCTACCCTGGGGGACTAGTCCCGGTTGGGAGGTTATGGGGCCAATCATAAGGGCGTGAGGAGGAAGTGTCTCGCTCACTTCTCGAGAAACGTCGGGGAAGTCCTGATAAGGTTGCAGTGGGGCCGATATGTTGACAGAGCCCTGGGAGGATCGGCGCCCCCCGGGGTGCCAATAGACAACGAACTGGCAGTCCGGCCCCAATGCCAAACTTCACCCGTTTCCTTTTGAGGAGGGGCGTGATGCTGTAGCCAAGGAAGCCCCAGTAGAACAGCCGGGGAAGCGGGGTAACACAAAGAACGTGATCCTTTCCCGTGGAGGGCTCCTATTTGGGGGTTTGGGTCGTTTAAAAAGCTAAACCATTTAACGAGGGGGGATGCCCAAAGGGGTTTGGTCTAAGCGGACCCGGGGTAACGAAAAATTGGTTTTCCCAAAAAAAAAAAGCTTCCATAAAGCTCCCAGCCGATGGAATGGGAAGGGCCCAAAACACTCAAAACCCGAGATTCCTTTTTTTGGGGCCCGTGGACCAGACCCAACCCAGCGTGTTTTCCAGGGAAAAGGGATTCCCCCCCACCCAACCCTAGGGACGCTCTCCCCGAAAACCGGGTTTGCGTGGGGTTTCCTGGACGTTGCGGAAAAGGGTGGAACAACCCCTACGGAATTTGTTCGGGGTTTGCCGCGTAGGGCAAAAACCTTCTCCTACGTCGGGGCCAAGCCCCTTGCCCCCGGGCCCGGGTACTTAAACACTTGCGGGCTTTTCCAAGGCCCTGGATGGGTAGGAAAACATTGGAGGTCGAAAGAAAAAATTGGGGTGAAAAGAGGGGGTACCCCGACATGTAGACCCCGGGTTTCCCACCCCCTAGGGGAGCCCCCCCTCCCCCAATTTTCCGGGGGGGGCGGATGTCGAGGGGGGTCCCCCTCACTTAACAACGTGGGAAAGGGTGCCGGGGTGGCGAGGGCATCCTTTAACCCGGGCTGGAAAGGCCCTTTTGAACGGGGCACACAAACGCTTTTTTCCTTCCAACCCCAATTCAACCCAAAGGGTCGAAATTCCCAGGCGTGGGTCGCCAACAAAAGGGCGATTTCCCCCCTCCCTTAGGGTTTAACAAAGCGGTTTCACCCGCGAGGGCGGGCTGGCTCCTCGAAGACTCCGCAAAACTCCGCGGGAATGTCGCCCGTTTAACTGTGATAGGATTGCCCTCGGTCCAAAGGGGAAGTGCCCGGGGCCAGGGCTTTTCCCTTTAAATGAGGATAACTAACCAAAGGCCCCCTTTGGAAAATTTTTCCCCCCGGAGGGGGAACTGGCCAGCCATATAGTTCCCCCGTGGGGGGCACACTGGGTGTTAACCCCCTGCGGGCCTTAGGTCCCCGTCAAACCTTCGTGGGAAATGGGAAAAACCGGATTTTTTTGGCCCGGCCGGATACCCCCCGGAGCGAATGCTCCCTGATGGAGCCACTCAGCCGCCCTCCCCTGTTGAAAACATTTTTGGTCATTTTGGGTTCAATGTTGCGTTTGCTGCATGAATCTTTTTTTAGATTGCTGGGCCGGGGGGGGGGTTTTTGGGGGGGGGGGGGGGGGGGGGGGGGGGGGGGGGGGGGATGAAAAAGGGGGTGGGAGGGGGGGGGGGGGGGGGGGGGGGGCGGGGGGTCGGGTTAAAAGGCCAAAACCTTGGCCCCGGGGATCCATGGCCGAATCGAACTGTAAAGGTCAGTGGGGTGGACCTCCGGACCACCACAAGCTTTTTGGGTATAAAGGCAAAAGCCCAGGGGAGCGGAGTTAATTTAGGCCCCATTTTTTCACCAGAGCCCCCCGCAAAGCGGATGGACTTTCTGCGGCGGATTGCCCCCAGGTCGAAAAACCCCTAACTGCCCTTGCTTCCCCGGTCCCACCCGAGGTGTTGGCAGTACAGAATAAAAGAAGAAAGGCTCGTAGTGGGGGAAAGGAAAAAAAGGCCCAAGGACGGTTTTGGGCCCAATGGTTCTTTAGTCGGGGAACAGGAAAAGGTCAGGACAGGGGGCAATGGTTCATGGTCGAGGGCCCTGAGGCAGAAGGTCCCGGTTACAAGAAAGCCAAACAAGATACTGTGTACGGGGCCACTATCGTTTTCACAAGGTTTTTGGGAAGGGGGGGGTTTTTAAATAGGATCATTTCCCGTTTTAAACAATCATCGGCCCCTCCCCCTTTTTAAAATTTTTTGCAGTAACCCGCGCACAGGGGCCCCCAGGGCCCGTGGTTGAAGGAATGCCGGCCGGGGAAAGGGAAACGCTCGTTTGGGGGAAATGGCTGGGGGAAATTTGCCTGCCCCCGGGGGCCGCAGCAGAGGGGCGGGGGGGACCCTCGGGCCAGGCACGGGGGGGGGCGGGGGTGCACCCGTTAACACAAAACTCAGTTTAAAAGTTTAAAAATTTTAAATTTACCCTTTGGGTGGGCCCACACTATCCCAAATATATCCCAAAATGAAATAATATACGATAAAGTCAGAGGTGCAAATAAAAAAGGTTTTTTACAGACAAAGAAATTAAAATGGGGTCCTATTTACCTGGGGGTTCCCCTTGGTTCGGGGCTCAAAAGGCGGGGCTTTTTTGGGCCCCGGGCTTTTGTGTGTGGTTTCCCTCCAAAAAGGGCCTCTTGGGTTACCTCCCCCCCCCCCTCCTGTATCCCAATGCCGGGGCATTAGCACAGAAGGGGAACCAGTTTTCATCATAAAAACCCGGGTTTTGGACCTTTAAAATACCCTGAAAACCGGGACACCCCTATCCTAGGTGCCCCCCTTAAGTCCGGGTTCTTGTTTTTTTCTGGGGTTTCCCCCTTTCGTGGGTTCACAATTTTGGGGGAAAGTGGTGGTTAGGGTGTCCCGGGGAGTTCCATATTTTAAGATATGAAACCCCCCCAATAGACCATTTTTGAGCGGATCACCTATAAATTTTAAATGAAATATCGAGGCCGCTGCAGCTAGGACATTTTGGAAAAGTTTTTTGAAGGGGGGGTTTGAGCTTTTTAAAAGGAAAAAGAGGGTTCTTTTGTTTGGGTCAATCCCCTTGCTATGAAGCTTCCTAAGGGCTTTTTAAAATTTGGTTTGAGCTGGGGTTAATTAATTGAGGCTTTCCTGGGAGCGGGGGGCCATTTTTCAGATTTTTACTATTTTAATGAAGTTTCGGGAAAAAGATGACTTTCATAAATAAAGGATTTTTCCTTTCCACAAAAGGGTTTCTTACTTTTCTGGCTTTTGTTTGTTTTTGGTCCCTTTTTTGTAGATTTGATGTTGTAATTTTAATTTTTTAATTTAGCAATTGGTTTATATAAAAGAAACTTTTTTAAATTATTGATAAAAAAAAATATATAAAAATTTAGGGATTAATGGGTGTTAGCCCTTTTTCCTTTTTCTTGTTTTTTTGGATCTTACAACATTTTTGGATTTGGGACCTTTGTTTGAGAAAATTTTAAGAAAGGAAGAAGAATGAAAAATTTTTTTTAAAGGGTTTTCCCAGTTTTAAGAAATTTTGTTATTTTTTTCTTTTTAAAAGGGTTTAACCTGTATGGAAATTTGATAGTCTACCTTTTAAATTTTTGGAAATCAAAAATGGAGCCCACCACTGACAAAAACCCTAAAAAATTGTATGCCCTTCATCTCAATTTTACAAAAAAATTATGGGGGTTTTTCTTTTTTAAAACAATTGTTGGGACAGAACATTCATTCCTCAAAAATAAAGGGAAAATTGATAAGGAGCTACGGTTTTGCCATGTAGGAGAGTAAAGCTTTTATTGAAGGTTACCCCTTGACCCCCAGGCCTGTTTTGCTGAAAAGGGGGATTGGGTTAAAACCTTTGGATTTTGGGGAAGAACCTCCCATCATATCCACTTCCAGGGGAAACCCCCCGTTTTTATCAAAGAAAAAAGTCCCAATATTTTTCCCCTTTGATCCATAGTCAAAGCTAATAAAAAATAAAAAGCTTTTAATTTGGGGGAACCCCCCCCAAAAACCCCAAAAAACATGGCTTTTCTAAAATAAAAAACTTTTTAAAAGAAAAAGGTCAAATCGAACCCCATACTAAATTTTTTTAAAAAAAAATTTCCCCCCAAAAAAGGGAAAGGAACCCAGGAATAAAAAAAAATTTCTTTTTAAATTTGATTTTCCGGGTTTAAAAAACTGGCCCTTTGCGGGTTTTTTCCCCAAAAAAGAAGTATGGAAAAAAACCCCAAAAATTTTAAAATTTTAACCCAGCTTAAATGCCAGGATCGTACCGACAGCGCATCTAAAGGTTGAAATGGACAGTGTCAGGAAAAACCCCCACCCCCCGGGCCCATTTCGGGGGTTTGACGGCCGGGAATTTTGGGGGGTTGGGTACGTGACGTTGCGTTTCTCCCTAGGGGTACACAAGGTCACCCCCCAATTTTTTTTTCCACCTTTAAAACCCCTTGTCCACAGGGGCACAAAAGAATCCGGTGGGGGCGGGGAGAACAAAACTCCTCTCCAACGACCCTGCTGCCACCGGGTTTCAAATTTTTAAGTTTAAAAGACCGGCCCCGTTCCCAACTTAAACACGGGCCAGGAACCAGCCTTGGGGTACAAATATTTTTTAGACCGAGTACAAACCCTTTGTGAGGCCGATGGAAAAGGCCAAAAAAACCCTCAAAATTAATTTTTTGTTTTAAATTTTAAACCCTTTGGGGGGGGCCACACAAAGGGCCCAAATATGAACAAAATGAAAAATAATATACAGGTAAGAGTCAAAGGGGGCACATTTAAGTATGGGATTACAGAAAAATCCCTTAAAAAATGTGTCCAAGTTACCTAGGGTTTTGCGGCTCAAAATTGTGGGGGCTTATTTGGCCTGGGTTTTGGGGTTGTGGGGGTGCTCCTGGAAATGCTATTGGGTTACCCCCCCCCCCCCCTCCCTGGATCAACGCTGGCTCCCGGGGCTCTTCCCTTTTTTATCTGAAAAGGGGACAGCCACTGGCAGCCCCTTACACCCCCACACCCCCGCAACCCCGGTGGACGGTCTATAAAACCCCCTCTCCTCGGGCCATGAAATTTTCCCCTGACAAAAAAACCCCCAAAAAATTGGGACCAAAAAGCGGCGGGGAATTTGGACAGAACCCGAGCCGGTGGCATCATCTAAACCCGGCGGGAAACCTACACTACGCCCCTCATGCCAGACACCCAATCCAAAGGTTTGCCCCCTAATCCAGTTTCTCAAATTTTCTCACCCCACAGGGCACCCTAAAAAAACCCCGGGGGTTAGCAGCAGGCTGTGCAGAAAAAAAATTTCACTTTTTATAAAATGGGGAAATGGGGGTAAAAACCTTTGGACCCACGTTTTTCCCTAAATAAATCTTTTGAAAAATATCGGGGTGCTGCGGTTTTGGGTTTGGGTTTTCCAATTCAAGTTTTTGTTTTTGGGGTAGGGGTATTTTGCAAAATTTGCCCTTTTTCCCAAAAAAAAGGGAAAAAATGAGGGTTCTTTTAAATGAGGGTAAAACCTCTCCTTTCGTGCTAGCCCCCAAATGAAAGGAGAAATTTAAAATTTGGTTTTCTTAGCTGGGCTATTAACGGAAAATTGGGAAGCTTTCCGGGGGGCCATTTTGGGGAGATCTGACTAGTTTTGAATTTGGGAGAGATGACTGTCCTTATGGGGGAAATTTTTCCCTCAAAATCTCCCCCTTTTGAAGGGAAAAAGGGGGCCAGCCCCTTTCCCGGCTGCTCCCCCTTTGCACCAGACTGAGCCCGGCTTCCCTTTTTGGGAAAACCCCATGGGCGTTGGGGGGTTTTGGGCCCTTTTTCCTGGGGCGAATGGGGGAAGTTGTACTTTTGGGAAAACGCCGGGCTCCCGTACCCAACCCCCCCATTGGTTCCGGGAGACCATTTTGAAACCCAAGCTCAGAGGGTTGGGGTTCTGTCTCCAAACAAAAAACGACCCCGAATAGGAAAGGGGTTTGCACCGGCTGCATGGCCCACACAAACGGGGGCATTTTTTCTAAATTTGGGGGAAATTTGGGCCATTTCCCCCCGGCAAAAAGCTTTTTGGCTCGGTCCCAAAACGGGATTTTGGGGGTCCTTTTGGGGTTCCACCGGGCCTGGCACTTGAAACCGGGGCCCAAAAAGTCACGGCTTTGGGGTTTTTTGTACTAAAAATTTTCCCGGGCGAAGTGGCTGTTTTTTAGAACTGGGGAGAGGACCCGGCGGCCTTGGGGGCCCCTTGGAAAGGGCCCCGCCCCTCGAGAACCCGTTTGTCCAATCGACTGCGGAGGGCCCCTCCCCGGGTTTGAGGCCCAAATCAGGGGCTTTTTGGCTAAAAAAATGGTGTGGAACAAAACCTCCTTAAAACCCAGCGGTGCCCCAAGAAAAAACTTTCCACCTCATTCTGGTCCGGGGGGGGGCCAGGATGCGATTGAATCCACTTTTCCGGGTTTCGGGCCCTTAAACCCCCCCCCTCCTACCCGTTTTCCCCAAGGTAGGGAAACCTCCCCCTTTTCCCCAAACGGGCATTTTAAACACTTGATGGAAAACCCTTTTCCCCTGGCAGATACGTGAAGCACCTGTGTCAGGGGCTGGGGGGTTTAAACCCTCCCGGGGGGAAACTGAAAACAGTTTATGTTATCCAGAAATGCAGCCGCGTACCCTTAAAGGTCCCTTAAAGGCAGCTGTTGACCATTCCACTGAAAAGTGGGAGGGGAAATTCCCTTTAACCCGGGATCATGCCCTGTGGGACTTGTACAGCCCCTGGGGGGGTTTAAAAAGGGCGAAACATACCCTTCCCTTTAAGGATCGGGGGGGAAAAAAAACTGCCAATATCCCGGCTCAGATTTTTTGATGGCCCAAAAAATTTGGGCCCCGGCCAACTGATCGGGCAGGTAAACAAAGCGGGCATTGGGTACGAAACGGGGACCGTGACGGGTTTTGGACCCCCCTTCTAGTCCACGCAAAAAACCGGGGTTTTGGTCCGATCCTTTTTTGGGGACGGGTTTTTAAAAGCGGGGGCCCAAAAACTTTTTAGATCCGGGGGAAAACCCCCACTTCGAAATTCTCGTCAATCTCCTCAGCATTTTCCCTGCTGCATTTTCGGGGGAGATCCGTTTTTTAAGCTGAACCCCGGGAAGGGGGTTTGATCCCCGGGTTGCCCAAACGTGATGGAGGGCTGACTCTTGCCCTTTTCCCCGGCATTTTTTTTTTTGGTTGGAAAAATTTCCCCTAAAGGGGGGGTGGAGAGTTGCAAACAGTGGGACCGTTGGCCCCTCCAGGAGGGGTCCAAAAATCCCCCCAAAACCCCTTTAGGGAATCCCCCTGCCCTAAACCCGGGGGCGACAAACCCAAGGAGGGTTTCCTTTTTCACCTTTTTTTCGGGCAGGTTGAAACGGGAAGGGCCCTGTTTTCCCGCTCATGATGTGCCTTCATCATTTTTTCACGTGGAAGGCCTTCCCCCCTTCCCCCCCGGGTTTTTTGGTAAAGGGTTTGCCCAGGTTTTGACTGTTTTTGATTTTTGGGGTTTGCACACAAATGGGTTTCCCCAAAGTTTCCTTTGAAGCTTGCCCCGGGTTGGTACGGGGGGCCCAAGTAAACCCACTTTTTGACCCACCGGGTTTAGGTCCTCTCTAAAGGCGTTTCGGGTTTCGCCCATGTCTGGTCGGGCCTGGGCCTTTTTAAAAATTTCTCGTGCCAAAGCTGCGTCGAGGCCTGCTTTTTTTGTCACGGAAGCGCACGACATACTCAAGGGCCTAACACCCCGGGGGGCCCCAAGTCTCCTTCCCCGGGGGCCCTTTCCTTCACCCAGAGCCGGGGGCCCCCGTCACTCGCCCATACAGGAACTCAAAGGGGGAAAGGCCATTAGTTGTGGTTGGGTACGGGCCCTGGCCCCCAGATGTTTGCACCTGTATCAGCTTGCAAAAGGACCCCCTTTTAAACTGGACTTTAAAACGGGTGTCCCCCGGTCAGTGAGCTTTCCCCTGGGGTAAAGCCCACCCCGAGAAAAAATTCTCCAGTAAGGCGGGGGGCCCATTTTTGGGGCCCGAATGGAAAAACAGGGTCAAAGGGTTTTGGGGGTTCCCGGGAAGGGGGCATATTAAACTCCCGGGGTTACGAAGCGTTCCCGGAGCGCGGGGAATGGAGGGGGTCCAATAAAAAATCCACAGCCCAAACTGAAAGGACCCCCTAAAAATGGGGCGGGGGAAAACCAGGGGGGTTTTTTGGGCCTGGGCCCCCCTTTTCCCACCCTCGGGACGGGGTGTCGAAACAAAAGGGCCCCAGAAAGCCCCCAAATCAGCCCCCCATCTTTGGCCAGTGGGAAATGCTGGGCCAACCCTTTTTCCCTTTGGCCCCTTGGTGACCCCTAGTTTCACCCGGCCATCGGAATCTCTTTGGGGCAACCCGAAACAACTCCACCCTGAAGGGGAAATTAGGTACCACCAACCTTCGGTCCCGGGGCCAAAGGGCCCCCGGGTAAACCCCCGGTTGGCCCCTTTCCGGGACAGCCCTCCTTGGCCTTTGGGAAAAAGGGGGCTGAGACGGGCCCTTCTGGCACGGGGAAAATGCGGGGCCTTAAAAATTGCCCCGGGCTTTTTTTTTCCCAAAGGGGGACAGAGTGGGTTTTTTCCCCCACAGTTGTGTGAGCATGGGGGGGGGGCCCCCGGGGCTTAGGGGTAGGGACAACGGCCCTGCGGGCGTTTTTACCCCTCTCCGGCCTGGTGTGCCCCTGGCCCCCTGGGCCCGATTGTTGGCAATTAATCGGAGGTTTCCCTGGGGTGGTGGCCCCCCCCGGGTTTTTCCGGGTCACAAAGGGTTTTGCGCTGGGGGTTTCCTCGGGGCATTTCCAAAAAAAACTGTTCCGTGGCGATGAGCTACTTCAGCTGTTTGGCCCGGGTGGTGATCAAAAACCCCCGTGGCCCAACTGGTCGACAGCCTCTAGGGCCCACATGTGGTTGGCCCAGCTGTCTGTAGGACCCCGCTCCCAAACCCCCGGATTTTTTTTCCTGTACACCCCAAGATTGGGGTTTGGCACTCCCGGGGTTCCACGCCGGGCTTGCTTCCCCCGTAGGTTGGGGGGCATCGGGGGCCCAGGTCTTCCAAAGATTCCAAGTTTTCCCTCTGAAAAAAAAAAGGAGGTTAGAAACCGGCCCCACTGGCCCCTAGGCCCACATGGGCTGGGGGGCAGATTTTTTTCCCAAGGGCCAGCATAAAGGGTTTGGTCCATTCTCCCCCTTTTATCCACCCGGGGAAAGCCCTCCCCCCTTTAAACTTTGGGACTTGGGTCTCGGGAGGCCTTGCCCTGGAAGGGGGGGGACTGGGCCTTTTTCAGTGAAGAAACCTGTAATTGGTGGCAGCCCCCGCTGACGTTCCTGGGCCCCGCTCCGGGAACGTTGGGCAGCTGCTGCCTCAAATCCCTCGCGTTTTCTGCAACTTTAGGGGGCCTTGTAGGCGTCGAGGTCTCCAGCCTAAAATTAGCCAGGGCAGCTTGCGGGGAAAATTTGCTGTGGGGGCTCCCCCAACTGCGCCATTGACCACCTGTGACTGGCCCCTTTGGGAGGAGCCGGCGGGAACTCCTCCTCTTTTTCCTAGTCCATACCCTGTGGGGGCCCCAATTTCCCTCCGGGCTAACTTCACCGCCTGTTTCCCCCCGGGGACTACGCTTTCCCCTTGCCAACGCCCACCACCCTTGAAACACCTTTTTCCTTGCCCAAAAAAACTGAAAACCCTGAATAAAACCCCCAAAAAACCTTATTTCCCATTTCTGATTTGTCTATCCCTGATTAATCTTAAGACCCCCGCAGAAAAAAAAACCACTGCGGGTAACCCTTTAGTTTTTGGGGGAAAGTAGGGAAAAACCGCACTCACACACCCTTTTGGGGTCTTGTTTCCCCCCCCTTTTGCCCCCCAATCTGTAAAGGAAAAAGCCGCCCCGCGGGCCGACTGGGGGGTCGAGGGCCCAGCTTGTGGTGTATCTTTGACGTTCCCTTTTCCCCCCTTGGATTACACAAGGCAGCCAGTTATTTTTTAAACCTTTAAACCCCCTGTCCACACGGGCACAGGGGGGACCCAGGGGGGGCGAGAGAACACACCCTGCCAAAAACCCCGATGCCACCAGTTTTTTTTTTTGTTATAAGACCGGGTCCAAAATGACTTAAAACCCCGGCCGGGAAACCACCCTTTGGGGGTAGCTTTTTTTAAATAACCAAAAGTACTAGGCTTTGTGAGGCCGATGATCAAGAAGATTTTTCAGATTAAATTTTTATGGGATTTAATTACCCTTTGGGGGGGGCAAAATAAACAAATAATACAAAATATAATAAAAATACAGAAAAGGGGTCGGGAGGTGCAAATTGTAGGGTTTAAAATTTTCAAAGGAGTAAAAAAAGCCCATTTCCCCCTTATGGTTTGGGGTTCACAGGGGGGGGTTTTATTTTGGCCCTGGTTGTGTGTGTGGATCCCCGGAAATGCTCTTAGGTCCCCTCCCCCCCGGACTCGACTGGCTCCCCTGGCCTCTTGCTTATATCTGTAAGGGGAAACCAGCCCAGGGGAACACCCCCCTTAAAATGCCCCCACACCCCCCCGGGGACGGTTTAAATTAAACCCCTCCCACTCTGGCCCCATGCAATTTCTACTAAAAAAACCAAAAGGGAAACCCAAAAACGTTTGGGGGCCTTTGGCAAAACCGAGGGGGTTGCTAAATCAAACCCGGGCTGGACCTAAAAACTTCCCCCTTTCATGCCAGCCCACCCCATCCTGGGGTTGCCCCCTAATTCCAGTTCTCTTTTCCCCTTCAGCCCCCTTGCACCCAAAAAAAACCCTGGGTGTAGCCCCGGGCTGTTGCAGAAAGATTCACATTTTAAAATGTAAATCGGGGTTATACCATGGATCCCGTTTCTCTAAATAAATTTTTTGAAAGATGGGGCGGGCCCGTTTGCGGCGGGGTTTTGGTTTTAAAATCAAGTCCTTGTTTGGGGTTTTGAGATTGACATGGGGCCCTTTGGGGCCCCCAATTAAGGGAAAAATTTGGGGGTTCTTTTGATGGATAAACCTTTTCCTGCTGTGCTAGCTTCCTTTTGGAAGAGCTTTAAAATTGTTTCTTAGCTGGGCGGGACTAACAGGGAAAATTGAGTTTTCCTGGGGCCGGGGGGCCCATCTGTAGATCTGAACTAGTTTTAAAGTTGGAGAATGACTGTTATAAAGGGGAAATTTTCCTCACAGACAGTTTTTGGGGTTCATCTCTGATATTTCTAACGGGCCCAACCACCCCGTTTATGTCCCCCAGGTCTGGAACAGGTGTCTTTGGAGGTGAAATTTATGCAAAAAAAAACCCTTTAAAAAAATTTTTTTTTTGTATGTCCCCTAGTACTGTTTTCCTTTGACTTTTATTGTTCCACCCAAGTAACCATTTTAAATTTTTGTTTCATGAAGGAAAAGATAAAGTTTTTTTGGCCCATTTTAGGGTTTTTATGTGATTTTTTTGATCATCTTAATTTTTTCCCCTGTTGGAACGTTTCAAAAAAAAATAAAAACCCCTTCACTTTTTTTCTTTAAAAATTTTAATTATGGCATTTAATATGAAGTTAAAAAAATATTAGATTCATTAATAGGGTCATTCCAATCATCCCCAACCCTTTTTTTTTTTTAAAAAATGGCTTTCTCCTGTTTAGTTTTTTTAATTTTTAAAAAACTTTATGTTTTTCTGGCATACTTTTCCACATTCTGTACAAAAAAAATGGCTTCTAATGTATGATTTCTTTCTTTGTCGATCAAGTTTTGTTTTTTCACAGTAAAACATTTGCCATTTTCGAACATAAAAGGGTTTTTTTCCTGTGTGGTTCTTTCAGTCAAACAAAATGTGATTTCTGTTTAAAAAAAAATTTTCCCACTTTTCTGAAAATGAGAATGGCTCTCTCCTGAAAGGGGTTCTTTCATGTTGAACAAGGGGGGATTTCTCAGAAAAAACATTTGCCACATCTGAACATAAAAAAAGGCTTTGCTCCTGTGGAGTTCTTTCATTTTAAAACCCAAAAATTTGATTTCCTAGAAAAACCCATTTGCAACTTTTGAACATGAAAATGGTTTCTCTCCTGTATGGGGTTATTTCAATTTTTTAACAAAAATTGATTTAACAGAAAAAGATTTGTAAACATTCGAACATGAAATTTGGCTTCTCTCCTTGGGAGTTCTTTCGGTTTCCCTCAAGATTTGTTTTCACAGAAAAATATTCCCCAACATTCTGAACATGAAAAGGCCCTTTCCCCTGGGGGATTTCTTTAATTTTAAATTAAGATGGGGGAATTCCCCCTACCCGGAAACTTTTCCCACATTCTGAACATGAAAATAGTTTTTCCCTCCTTTGTGAGTTCTTTCATGTTGAAAAAGAGGTGATTTCTGACCCAAAGCATTTTGCCACATTCTGAACTGAAAATGGCTTTCCCCTTGGGGTGAGTTTTTTTTTTTTCACAAGACAGGGTTTTTTAAACAGTAAAACTTTTTGCCAAAATTTAAAATGAAAATGGCTTCTTCCTGTGGGGGAGTTTTTTCATGTTGCAAAAAGACGTGATTTCACATTTAAAATTTTTCCCACTTTTCCTGAACATGAAAAAATGGTTCCCCTCTCCTGTGTAAAGTTCTTTTCATGTTTTTTCAAAACTTGTTTTCTGATTTAAAACTTTTGCCACATTCGAACATAAAAAATGGCTTCTCCCCTTTTGGTGAGTTCTTTCATGTTGAATAAAAATTTTGATTCACAGTAAAATACTTTTGTACATTCTGAAAGAAAGGGGCCCCCTCCCTGTGGAGTTTTTTCATTTTCCCAAAGATTTGATTTCGCGAAAAAAACATTTGCCAAAATTCTGAAAATGAAAATGGTTTTCTTTCCGTGTATTTTTTTTCATGTTGCCCAAATTTGATTTGAAATTTAAATCTTTTTTACATTCAAAACATAAAAAAGGCTTCTCTCCTGTGTGATTTTTTTTCAGGGTTTCCCAAAAAAGATGTGATTTCCTTTTAAAAACATTTGCCACATTCGGGAAGCATAAAAGGCTTCACTCCTGTGGGGCATTGATGTTCAACACAACTTCTTGACTTTCATTTTTTTCAAAAAGTCTGTAAATCGGGAAAAAAAGGAAATCCCCAATTTTAGAATCCGCGACAGATCTTTAAAAAGAAGGACGGGGGGTTTGTCGGATAAATAGCTTGGGCCCTTTTTATGATCTTGTGTGATACCCCCAATCATCTGCTTTAAAAATTTTGTTTGATTTACAGATTTTTTTGAGCCCCGGGTACAGTCACCTGCCAAGAATAAAAAAAGTTTTGGGTTTCTTTTTGATAAAAAACCCTTTAAAAAGTTATACGATTTTTTATAAAAAATTTTCTACGATAAATTTTCCCTACCAAATTTGGGAAAGGGCCAGTGGTAGCAAAATAAAAATTTTTAAGAAAAGGCCTCTAAAGAAAGGACCAATAAAAATTGTGCATTTAGGCCATTGGGGTGTGTTTTTTGTTGTTTTACACTTCTGTGTTGAGGCCCAGCATTACACATTTGTCCCGTCATATTTAGTGTGCCGGTTTAATACGTTTTAAAATTTCCCCCCCTGAAACGCAAAGGAAAAATTTTTTAAAGGGCCCTTTTTCAAAGATACCCGTGGTGTCCAGCTCAAACGCTCCCTGCACTAAAAATTTTCCAGCCCCAGAGCCGGGCTGAGGGGAGGGGCCCGAAAGGCCATGTATGAGTCCCGGGATTTCTTTGGAGTTAATTTTTAAAATTTGAATATTTCCCCATGCACTTTTTATTTTTTAAATTCCCTTTTTTAAAAAAAAAAAATGGGGCAGGTACACCATTTCAAAAAAAAAACCCAAGGGATTTTAAAAAAAAAAATTGTGAATTGGCCTTTTAAATTATTTAAAAAAATAATAGTAGTTTAACTTTTGTAATGGTTTATTTTCTAGGTTTTGTCTAAAACATATTTCAACATGGTCAAAAAAATTCCCTGAATAGGTTTTACTGGAGCCTTACGGGTCGGGATCGTTTACACACGTGTTTCCCTTTAGGGAAAGAGAGTTTAGGGGTAAAATACAGGGCTTTTGTATTTTATTGAAAAAGGCCCCACCCAAAAAAAAGGGGCATGACATGCACATAAACACAAAAAAAAAAGCCCCCCCGTTCGGGCTCCCCAACAACAAAAGTTAATTTCTAACCCTTTGCAGTAACGGAACAAAAACCCCCTAGCAGTCCCCGTGGGTTTCCCAGCCCTTTTCCTCTCCAGAACCCTTTAAGGGTAGCCTGGGAGTTGTAGCCCCTCTAGTCAGCTTACCTGCTGACTTATATACCCAGGTAAACCCCGGAAAACTCACTTCCCAATGAAAGGCCGAACCCGGAAGGGGGTGAAACCCCCACTAACTTAAACGTGTTAAAAAATATGTCCCACAGTCTTTTACGTCGACACCCATCTAACTTTTTGGGCCCTTTTATTCCCCCAAGGGGGTCCTTACTTTTGGGGGCCCTATGGGCGGGACAACTGAAGGGGCAAAACAAGGGCTCTGGCCCCGGGTGTTAAAAATCCATTTTACACCCTTCCTGCTGTTGCCACCTTTCCCGTAACGGGTTTTGGCAACCCCAAAAAAGTCAAAAATCTTTACATGCCGCTGCTAATTTTGGTAATTAAAAAGCTTTTTGAACATGAAAATAGTGAGGACATTCAATTTTGTGAAAGGAAAAAAGGTGTCCCTTTTTTTCATGAAGGAGGGGAAACTAATGTTGTTTCCCCTGATTTTGCCCATTTTTTAATGAGTTTCCCCAAAGGGGGCGGGTTCCCGGGCATTTTTAAACCCAAAAGGAAAGACCCTTTTCCAAGAATTTTGAAGGAGGGGAAAAAAAAATCAAGGGAAATGCAGAAAAAAAATTGGCCCGCCCCAGCTAAAAATTTTCACCAGTGCCTTTTTAAAAAGGGCCAAAAGGGCCAGAAAACACATGGAAGGAAAAAGGGGTGCTTCCACCCGTCTAATCATACAATAACCAGAAAAAACAAAGAAGTCTTCAATGATGAACTTAGGGACATCAAAGGAAAGATCCCAAATATCTCTGAGGACTTTCAAAAAATCAGAAGGCACTTACATGAAACCAAACTATTTGCTAGAAACCCCCTTTAAAGGGGCCATTGGCCCGAAAAAAAAAAATCTTTTAAAAGGAACGTTTTTCCAAAAGGGGACATTGGGCTAAAAAGGGGAAATGTCCCCAAAAGTCTATGGGCAGCTGAGAGCAAATTGTTCTTATTGGGTTAAAAAGGGCGCCTACAGTTTTGGGGCAAATGACACATAAAAAACTGAAGCCACAGTACACTGAGAAGGGCTGGTTAAAACATGGTTGTGGGAAACAGGGTTTTTTGGGGGGATGTTTATCAAACTGGTCCATGGTGGGGCCATTTATCACATACCAGGGACCCTGGACCCCCAATTTACTATACAAAAACTGCAAGAGATTTGTAAAACCCTTATCTGAAGAAAACAACAGGGCAGTGACCCCAAACAACCAAACCCCAACCCGGGGAAACATCCGGGTTTTCCTTTCCAGCAAGTTTGAGGTTATGAAGTTTGGCTTTTCCCAAACCCCAGAAGTTTAATCCGGGTTTAGAATTTATGAAGTGACATTTAAAAAAACGTTTTTTTGATGCAAAAATAAAAATACAAACAGTGCAGTGCAAACCCGAAGGGGGTTTTAAAGGGTCCCTTTCGGTGTCAGATGTTAGATGACTCCAAAGCCCAAAAAAAATGTACAGCAATTCAAAAATAAAGGGTACAAAAAACTAAATTTTAGGTCAACTGCTCAGCAGAAAAGCTCAATTTTTGGGACCATATAAGTTTTAAAGTAAATATTCAAGGGTGGACCCCCCAAAAGGGAACAAATGCTATTTTTTGAAAAGGCCAAATTTTTACATTTTTTTTAAATTTTTAGTTTTGAAAATTTTTTATTTCGCCCCAAAGTTTTCATTTGGATGTGAATTTGCATGGGCCTAGTGGCAGGACCCGGGTTTTTTAACAGGGTAGGGGGCTGTAGGTTTG
>JAODAL010062572.1:0-19689 GCA_025379985.1 Phyllomedusa bahiana | reverse complement strand
GGGCCGGGTGGTATAGGTAGCGAGCGCTATAGGTAGAAAGGGCGGGTATAAGGTAGCCAGGCAGGTATATAGGTGCAAGCAATTAGGTAGCAGGGCAGTTTAGGGGCAGCGGGCTGGTAATTAGGTAGCCGGGGTGGTATATAGGTAAAAGACAGCATTTTGGTACCGGGCTGGTATATAGGTAAAAGCAGAATAGGAGACAGGGCGTTTATGGGCAGACAGGGCTGGTATAAGGTCCCCAGGACTGGTTTAGGTAGAAAGGCATTAGGTCCCCAGGGGGTACATGGGTAGACACAGCAGCAATAGGTAACGGGCGATTGGGCAACAGGTGGTTTTATAGGTAGAGGGAGGATAAGGTGGCGAGCACATATGGTAGAGAGGGCATTTAGGGGCAGCGGGGCCTGGTATTAGGTAGCCAAGGCGGGTATAAAGTAGAAGGCAGCATATGGGTACTGGGCTGGTATATAGGTAGACAGGAAAAAATTAGGTAGACGGGCATATAGGGGCGACAGGGTGGTTATAGGTACCCGGGGGCTGTATATAGGTAGCAGAGCAAAAAAAAGGGTAGACAGGGCTGGTATATGGAGCCGGGCGGGTTATAGGTAGCAAAGCAGCATTGGGTAGCGGGGGCATATAGGGGCAGACAGGGCTGGTTTTTAAGTTTAAAAGGCTGGTTTTAGGTAGAAAGCGCATAAAGGTCCAGGCTTTGCGGCAGCTTTTGCCTATCAAGATCAACCTTTCTTCCACGATCGAAAATAAAGAAACATGTACACTGGTCTTTAGATCAAATCAGTAAGAACAATTTTTTAAATCCCAAGCTCTTTTTATATGGTTGATGATAGATATTTATTCTAACCAATCACAGTAAGCCAAAATCTTATAGGTGTACATTTTAGACCAATCAGAACAGATAAGTCATTATCTTTTAGATTGCTGACCAGCTCATCAAATTTTCAATTATTAAATCCAATGACGTTAGCACAAACAGTGTTGTACAAGGGAGCACCGGGCCCCCAGTATCTCTCTTTCTTTTGGGGTTTGCACTCGTAGTTTAAAAGTCAACTTTACATCAATCAAATAAAAAGCATATTAGATTCATTAAATGTGGGTTTTAATTTGTATGGGTATTAAGTCACGTGCCCTTTTTTTTAGTGAAAGTGTACTTTGAACTAGCAGAACAAATTGGTATTTGTGTTTTATCAAGGTTCAATCATCTTGTTTTCCCAAACCTAAAAAACAAGAAAACAGGCATTACGATTCTTAAAATGCTGACAGTTTTTAAAAATGGTTCCTTAATTATCAATTAAGATGACAGTTATCACATTAAACTTCTTCCCCCCTTTTTGATAATTAAACCCCATTTAATTACTATGATACCCCGAGATTATTAAAAGGGGTATTGTTGTTGACATCTGCAGCGTATGGATGTTTACATGAGAATACAGTTTGACCATTAGACCATTTTGGTCTTATAGCAACTTCCTTGTTCCCAATACATTTGATCAAGATCCAGACTAAAAGAAAAAAAAAATGTAAGTGAGTGAAGATGTGGCTAATCACCCATCCTCTGATCCCACTAAATAATTGGCGGGTTGGTAGGAGAACCCTTTCCCCGGGGGCCCTCCATTAGTTACCCCGAAACAGTAAAAATTCTATTCTATATCGTAAGACCCTTAAACTTAATGGCATAAAAAAAATTCATCATAAATGTTGACAATGTCCTTACTCAATGTATGTTGTGTTTTCCTTTGAGGGTGTAGGCATGATTTCGGGGTTAAAAATTGATCAAAGGTTGTGGGATCCCGTCTTCTTATTATTCATGTTTGGAAAGAAAACCTCATGTGCCTAAAAAAAAAACCTAGGGTCCTGAAAAACAATATGGTTGGTCCCTCCAAAATTAGTGAATGCATTGAAAAAAAAAAAGTTTTTTAGCGGGGAAGAACATTAATGTAAAAAGAAAAGTCTTTTTTTTTTCCCCAAAAATACTATTTATAAAGTATCCAAAATTTTGGGGTTGTACTCTAATTGCGTTTGTGTGTGCTTATTGATCTGAGAAGTTTTAAACCTAAAACCTATGTGAATGGAACTTGGGGTTTGTCTTTAAAAAACAAATTTTTTATGGAATTTAAGTAGTCGGGAAAACTGGTTAGGTAAAGTGGCATCTCCAGTGGTTTTAAAGACATGCTTTTTAGTTTTTTTGGGTTTTCATGTTAACTAATTTTTGTCTATTCCTCTAAAAAGTGTTTATGTGCTTTTGGAGCTCTTGTTTTATAACACCATATTTGCATTTTATTTTGAAAACCCCATTATTTTTGCAATAACCAAAAATGTAATAAAGCTTACTTCTTCAGTCCTGATGTCGTGTATCTCACTTTCACACCTTCGGGTTTTGATATAATTTCAGCTCATGCAGGCCCAATACAGTCCTGTGAAAACGTACCCAAAAAAGAGCAGCAACAAACCCAATATTTGTGTTTTTTTAAAGAGGAGAAACTCTTGTTTCTTTTCTTAAACGCGAGGGAAAGGGGTATGTATTTTTGACCCGGCGGCTTGGGTGGGGGTTTTTATGGCAGACCCAAAAGTAAGGAGAGTAGAATCAGGATATTTCTGGTTCACTTTTCGGCTTGGGGAAAACCGGAAATTGCTTTTTTTGTCTTTCTTAATGGGAGTGACACGTACGAGCATGGATCCAAGTCCCTGTTCCTCCGGTTTTCACACTTAAGGGGGTTTTGCATCAGGACTTGTTCATTTGTGGGCCCCTGGCATGGCCCTTTCCCATTTTCTGTAAAAAAAAGAGAACTTTAAGAACTTAAGATCAAAAACAGTCTCTTTGCTTTGTGAGAAGGAGAGTAGGAAACGATTGCATGTCCCCCATTGGCGATGTAAGTCTTCCATTGCCCTTAAGTTGCTGACATAATCCACAGATGGGTTAATGCGAAGGTTGGTCTCTGGGGGTGAGATTGAGTGATTAGGCAATTTTCCCAAATTTATAAGGTGAAAGTTGAAGTTCCTCTCTCTAGGGGGGTTTTGTTCTAAAATGAGGTAAAACATCGGCGCCTATACAGTCTTTTGCAACATTGGCCTAAATATTTGTGGGTACGACAAATATAACTACTTTTTCCCTTTTAAATCTAGATAAATGGTTTTAATACATTACCAGTGAGTGAAGTAAGTTTGATTACTTAAAAGGGCAACCTGCATACAGAATAAAATTTTTAACAAAAACCCAAGACAACAATATTTTTCATCCTTTGGTAGTTTTCCTGTGGATTTGGAAAGGGCCCTTGGTTGTAGGATTTGTGAAGGTAAAGCTCTCACTGCCCCACCAGACTCTGCTGGAGGACATCTGGCAGGGCAGACATTCCGCCTGCAGTGAAACCATGTGCCCCCCTGTGGGGAACCCAAAATTTTTCCCCACGCTGCTTCCCACAAGGGTAGCTTCAGCTAGCTTTTGTCAGAAATTTTTTGGGGTTTTGGGCTTTCCTTCACTGCCCATAGACAACGAAATCGGGCCACCCCATAACCTTCCACGGCCCCTTTTCCAAGGAGAAAATTTTGGGAAAACCAAAAATTACAAAGTTTCAAGAAAAGACACAGTTTTTACAGACATTTAAGTTAATGCAAGGCATTTAAGGATTTGGTTGCTATATTTTGAAGTATGTGTTTAAAACATTTAAACAACAATTTTTATTTAAATAGGATTCTCCAAAAAAACAATAATCTCTTTTGATAGCTTGTAGCTCAAAAGTTTTTTAAACAAAAAAAAATCTTTTCAAAAAAAAAATCAGGGCAAATGTGTACGTCTTTCCTTCAGACAACTCACTGCTTGCAATAAGCTCAGGGGGAAAAATGAAGCATCCTGAATTTCCCTCTACTAAGTTGATTCTCAAATTTTCAAATTTGTTCCCTCAAATCTGGGCATGGCAGTGTTATGGTCTCCGACCTCTCAAGTCTGCCAAAAGGCCTCTTTTCCTCCTACCCCCTCTCCTAAACCCCTCATTGGCAACAAAAATTAACAAGGTTCACTTTAAAGCACCTGTGCAGGTGGGGGGATTTGGATGGGGACTGGCTGGAGGAGAACAGGCTCCCACCTAGCAAATTGGGCCATTGAAATCAGGAGTACATATGCATAATGAGAAACCCAGACATATAAAATTAACAAAAACTCGGGAGGTTTTTTTCTACAAAAAATTCACAGCCGCTATTGCTCTAGGCATGCATCATTTTCTCTCTAAATCTTCACATGGGGAAAAAGACCCCCGCAGCTAGCTATCTATTGGGGACTTGACACAGCTTGTGCATGTTTTTGACTTTAAGGGAAAAAAAGGGAAGGGGTTTGTGTAATCTGTTGGCCCGAGACCGGCTGAGAGGAGAGCATTTTTGAACTTCTCAACAGCCTTTCTGGGCTGTCATGTATTGAAGGTTCAGCACGAACTTTGGTTAAGTCCTTAATTTGGCAGCATATAAAACCTAATATGCGTAACCTACCAATTCCCGAAGCAAATTTGTCGCTGTTCATTTTTTTATGGGGGAAGGACAATTGTACAGCCCCTACTATTCTGGGAGAAAATATCTGTGGCCTGGTGTGGGGTGCCAATTAAGTCATGAATCACCCGTCTTTACATCTCGTAATTGTTCAGGAGAATTTTTTAGTAGTCTGCCAAGAAATTCAAGCGAGCTTGTGTATCCGTAAAGGCTATTCAATTTTAGCCTTTTAAGAGACTCAGTCATTCCCCTTTTGGTTGTGTGCAATTGGATTTACAAAGCAAAGTGTATTTGTGGGGTGTTTGTATCTGCCCCCTCTCGTAGAATTCATATTTTCCCCAGGGGTTCATGGATGATTTTTGCAGTATTGAACAATAATTTTGGGTCTGTTATGGCTTTTCCTTTTCTGGCTGATCTTAACCAATCCAGCATACAGCAGGTACCCCGCTCCTCTGTATTCTCAAGTGTAGCCATAGGTAAAGTCATCTAAAGGGGAAAGAGGTGCACCCAACTGGATTTCCTAAAAAATCATTTTCCCCAATAAGCCATGGGGGGGGATCTACTGAAAGATGGAATTTAATGGGGTGAATGAATGTTAGTTGTAAGCGGGGTTTTGTGACTAATGGAAAAAAAAATGGTTTTTCCTTTTTCCATTACATCTATGACTGATATGGTCCTTTGTGAGCTGGAAAAAGCCAGTGTTAATGAGAGACAATTTTAACTTTATATCTTTGTATTCAAGGAAAAATGTTATTATTTCCTCTTAGTTCCCGGGGAAAAAAAAATCCATAACATTAGTGTGAAATAAAAAAAAAAACACTTCCCTGAAAAGGATTAGTCCCTTTGTCAGAGTTTTTCCCCTGGCCCATTTATCCCCCATTGTCCTCTGTTGGTGAAAACAAGGTGTAATAATTTTACCATATCCTCACCTGACAAAAGTTTCTAATAAAGATAAAATTACTGTTTGATCCTGGGCCCCTTAGAGGACTAGGGGGCATGTGTTTATATGCAGGTGGAAGAGTAGATTGTGATGGGGTGTGTTTGAGGGGGGGGATAACTTGTGTCACTCAATGAATCACTCCTTTTGTGGATGACACTAGATTCTTCTGGGACTTTACTGGGGCAGTATTGTTAAAGGAAAATGATCCCCAGCAGCTAGATCCCCTGGTTCTGTGGGAAAATGCTGGTACTGTTTTGATTATATTGTAATGAGAAATGTGTGGGCCCTTCCCGAGGTTTCTGTCCATGGCTACAGAAATGTTCCTGTTAAATGGGGAAGTTTAATTTATGCCATAGACATGTAAGATCATCATCCTCACAATCTGATCACTAATTAACCCCTTTTTCTTTCAGGTTTACCTAGTAAGGTGTTTTTGAGGGTTTTGGGTTGTGTGATTGAGATCGACTTTATTTAACCCCCTTAACAACATTTCCCTATTGTCAGGATTTTACAGCAAAAATTATTTGATATAACCCCTTCCCCTTCTAGATCATCTTTCCATCCCCCATATAGTGTTTTATCTTACCTTTTGCTCCTGCATCTGCTTAAGTTTTTATCACTTTCAAAATATATGACATACTTTTTCCTTATCTGGGGGTTTTTTGGGTTTTAAAATTCTCTTAAAGAACCACATCCCCTATTATTCCCTTTAAGTCCTTTTTTTCATAGGAAAAGTTTTGGGGGGGTCGTCAGCCCAAAAAAGATTTCATATACCTTCACTGAGGCACTCCGTACTACGGAAAAATTATTTTTCTCCTATCCTATATAACCTTTGGGATTTATGGGAGAGGCAAGTTTACTTAAATTAAAAGCAAAAACTTCAAGATTGTCTATATGCAAATTGCAAATCAACTTATACTTCTATGCAACCTTTAAAGGGGATAAACCCTTTTCTTAACGTGAGGGAAATTATAAAACAAAAAAAAATATATTTACTTACTTTTTTTTTATCCTTTAAAACACACAACTGTATAAAATTTATTAATTGCTTTAAATTACTTTTACCACCGTGGCAGGCGCCCTAATTTTAAATAAAATCACAAAAAACCCCCAAAAAAGTAACAGACAGATAACTTTAATTCATTTCTTAAGCAAATTACTTAACTTTTATTAACTTTTCACTCCTAAACCCAAAACCCGTATTCTTAAAATTACTTTAAAAGGAAAAAAAAAATACTTAAATACAACGTGATAGTGGAAGAAGGAGATTAAAATATCTGCACAAGGACATGAAGGTCTTTTAGATACAATGGAAAAGGGGGAAAATGGTTTTTTCTGGGGGAAAAAAGCCTCCCCCCTGGTGCGCTTTCAATTCTCCCGTCCAAAATGCATCTAGAAGGTTTGACCCTCCTCTCTTTGGGGTGAGTATCCCGCGGCCCCCAAAAGTTGCGGCGCTTTTCCCCAAGATCAACCTTTCTTCCCAAACTAAAACCCCGTGTACACTGGGTTCTTAGATCAAATCAGATAAGAACAATTTTTTTTAATCCTCCTAGCTCTTTTTTTATGGTTGTGTGAGATGATTTCACTTCCAACCAACACAAAAAGCCAAAAATCTTATAGGTTTCATTTTTTAGACCCTAGAACAGATAACGTCATTACTCATTAGAATATGGACCAGCTCATCTTTAAATTTTAATTATTAATCCCCAATGACGTTAGCCAAAATGATGTTGTCAAGGAGCACACGGGACCAGTACTCTCATTTTTTTGGGGTTTGAATGATGATTTTTAAAAGTCCATTTAAAATTTTTTTCAGAATAAAAGCTTTTTGTTATTAAATGTGGGTTTTTTAATTTGTAGTGTGTATAAGTCACGATGACCTTTTTATCTGTGCAAGTGTACTTTGAACTGAGCAGAACAAAATTGGTATGTGTGTTTTATCAAAGGGTTTGATCATCTTTTTTTGCCAACCTAAAATAACAGGGGAAAACAGGCATCTAAGATTCATTAAAATGGCTGACGTTCTTAAAAAGGGTTCCTTAATTTCAATTCAGATGACAGTTATCACATTCAACTCAGTAATAGGGAAAAGAGCAGATATAGGTAGCCGGGTGGTATAAGGGAGCGAGCAGCAATGGTAGAAAAGGTCAGATTTTGGGCAGAAGGTGGGATATAGGAGCCAGGGCTGGTATATAGGTAACAAGCAGCATATAGGTGCCAGGGTGGTATATAGGTAGCAGACAGCATAAAGGTACCGGGTGGTAAATAGGTAGGAGCAGCATTAGGTAGCCAGGGTGGTATATAGGTAACAGGCGCCTATAGGTAACTGGGGTTTGGGGAACGGGGCTTATATAGGAACGGGGGGGTAATAGGAGACGGGCTAGTAGTTTTTAAAAAAAAATAAAAATAAAACCAAAACTTTCCCCGAGGTCCTGCTCCTCTTTTTTCCTCTTTCCCCCGGAGGCCGCCAAGCAGTGTGCGGGACGCGGAGCAGGCCGCGATGACGTCCAATGCGCGCCGCCCCGCGGGCCCCCTGGGAGCTGAAACAGACGGGTCAGTAGACCTAGCGTTCAGCCTCAGGCGCTTGAAAGCCGGGAGGCGGCCCGGATGGTGCATGGTGGGTGGGACCCGGCCTGCAGTCGTGTGGCGGGGGGGCCTGTGGCCCCCCTGCCACAGGGGCCCCGGTCCCCCTGATCGACCATTGGGGGCCCCCCTGAAACCCACAAGCCCTGGGGGCCCCCCGGGGGGGGAAAACACTGGTCCCCACGGGGGGCCCGATCCGGGAACAGCCCTGGGCCCTTTCCGCAGGGAAAATTCCCGGGGGTTTTTGTCATGTGGGGGGGCCCGGGCCTTTTTGGGGTTGTACTGGGGTTTGGGACCCACTTTTAGGGGAGCTTTGTGTGTGTATTAAAAAAAAATTTATAGGCCCGTCTACACATATATTTTCATATTTTTTTCCATTTGTGTACAATTTATAAAAAAAAATTAAAAAAAAAATTACTGATGGGGTTGAAACCCCCAACCTTTTTTTTGCAAAGCCTAGACTACACAAAACGTTTTTATAAATAGGGTTTTTTTTAAAATCCTTATTTTTATTACAATACAGATGATGGGTAAATATGGGGGGCGGGGTTTGGGCATTAGATCTGGGAAAAACGAATGCCCTCTTTTCAAAGTAGCACCCTTGGGGGAACTGGACCTGTGGGGTTTGGTTTAAATTCAAACCTTTTGGAAAAAAAACCCTTTTTTTAAACAGGAAAGTATTTCCCCAAAAGATCATCCCCCTTGAGCTGGGAGAGTACTTAGAGAAAACCCAGCCCATGGTTTAAACTATTTTTTTTTAACCCCCCTAGGGGGAAAGAAAAACACAGAGTTTTGGGGCCCAGCCAATCAAAAGCAAAAGGGGGCGGGGGCGGGGCTTTTTTCCCTGTCTGGGGTTTACCCCAACGGGCCCTAAATTTGAAATTTAACCCCAGCCAATAAAATTTTTTGCTGAGGGCATGTCAAAGGGGTGGGGGGCCCGGGAAAACATCCTGGGGGGCTTTGTCCGCCAGCAGCTAAAGAAATAAAACCGTTTTTACAGAAAAGTCATATCGGGTTTAAACCAAGTGAAAAGAGGTAATTAAAACCAAAATTTAAAAAAGTGTTTTTTTTACTGTCCCCATAATCTGGGGGATTTTGATCTTTGAAAAAATTTTAAACCCCCTTTTAAAAAAAGTCTTACTTCAGCAGAAAAGTTTGGCAAAAATTTACCGCTAGAGAGTGCTGAAACCCCGGTAATACCATTTTTTTTAAAAAGTACATAAAATTCCAAGCACCCTTTCAGCAGCGTTTTTCTATGTTATATGTGGGACTTTTTTGATCTATGTGATTTTCTTTAATCTTCTTTTTGCTTTTTTTGGGGTTTTTTTTCAAGTTTGAATATTGTTTTTGCGACTGGGGAGAGGATCATGCTCTATTAAGTATATCACAGTACAGGTTGGCTTTTAAGGGTTTTCCCGCCCCTCATAGCTGGAAGAAATTTGTACCCCTAAACTTGTTTTCCCCCACACGTTTGGGGAAATCATCTGAATCAAATAACTTTTTTTTTTGGTTGATTTCAGAAATTTCCAGTTTGCTTGTCTTTAAAAAAAAATGTTTGTAGTCTTTCTTGTGCACCCAACTTTGGGAAGAGGGTTTCTTTTGGGACGATAGTCATGCAGCCCAAATTTGATGCAGTGAGTGGTGTATGGTCTGAAACTGACGGGGTTGCCCCAGGACTGGGAAAAGGTTTTTGGGTTTTCCTAGGTTAAAAACCCCCAAATTTGGGGTGCCCCCCGTTAGAAAAATTGAAGCCCCATCTGTCCCTCCTTGTTTTCCATATCTGCTTGGGGATAAAGTTTTGCCTAGGCGTTACTAGGCCCAAAAAAACCCTTTTTTCCGGGCCCCGTGGCTGCCCTCTCACCCTTTTTGATTTTTAACCCCAAAGCCCCTTTTTTAGGGTAAGGTCTGCGGGATGAGAGTTACTGGTTGGTAAAAAAACCCTTTTTCCCTTTCTAAGGGACTCGGGGGGGTCAAAAGCAAATTTGGGAGGTTTTGTTTACAAAAAAACGGGGGGGGGCCTTGGGCTTCTCACCCCCTTTTCCCAAAATCCCTTGTGATATGGATGCAAAGTAGGGGGCCGGAAAAGGAAAAATCAAAAACTCAAAAAGCCGTTCGTTCGGTGCTCCCCCTTTAAGGGAAAGAGATTTTCCCCTTTCCCTGAGCTACCCGAGGGCCTTTCCCACAACAACCACCCAGTATTTTTCTATGCTCTGAACTGAAAAAGGGAAACAAAAAATCCGAAAAAAAGCGTTGTCTGAAAGTTTGGAGAGAAAAAGGGCTTGGCCCAAAAAAACCCTTTTTTGCTTTCTCAAGACCCGGTGGGTCAAAAAGCAAATTGAGTATTTTTTAAACCCCCCAAAACAGGGGGGCACGGGGGGGCTTTTAAGCCCCTTTCCCATATGCCTTGTGATATGCTAAATGCTAAGTAGAGGGGGGAAAAGGCAAAAAAAAAAAATTTAAAAAGCCGTTCGTTCGGTGCTCTCCTTGGGGAGAGTTTTTCCCCTTTCCCCTATTTCTATTTTGGAAAGAAAATTTTTTTGGATATGACCCGGGCATGTGCGTTTCAATTTTTTTTGTTTTTACCATAGTGGGGGCCCCCTTGTTTTTAACCTAAAAACCCTTTTCAAAAAAACCCCCCCCCCCAAAAAAAAAATTTTTTTTTTTTTTTTTTTTTTTTTTTTTTTTTGGCCCTTATGCTAAAGCTCTGTTTCGGGTGTTGGTGGTTTTCCTTATAGCCTAGGCCTTCTTTTGGGTTGAGTAAAAAATTTTTTTTTCAGTTTCCAAAAAGGGTTCTTTGAAATAGTTTCCCATTTTTGAAAATCCAATTATAAAGGAAAATGAGAGTGTGAGAGCAATTCCCTCCAAAATTTTAAATTACCCCTACTCCCCATTCCCCCAAAACTAAAGCCCCTTGAAAACAGAAAAAAGGGTCAGAAACCCCAGGGGGGAAAAAGGGAAAAAATTGTGCAAAATTTTAAATTCCATTTTTTTTAAAGTGGTTTACTCATTTTTTTTCCCGGGTTTTCTATTTCTGATTTGGTGGTCTCGTTCCCAATATGTGTATTGTGGGGCCTTTACAACCCCGGGTTTCTTGGCTTTACATCTTTTTTAAGGAAATAGAGTCAAAAATTTAAAGGGGTAAAAATTTACGGGAAACCCCACGATTTTATTTCGCAAAAAAAGTGGGAACAGTGAAAGGGACATGAAACAACAAAAAGCAAAAAAAAAAACCGGTCTTTGAGCCTAACAAAACAAAGTTTGTACTTACTAGCACTTTGCAAGCACAAAAAATTTGTGGTGTGAAAGATTCTCCCTTTTCCCCCCCCCAAAGGTTTTTTTTTTTTACCCTCCCCCCAGGCCCAAAAATGGTATTTTTCCGGGTTGTAGCCACAGTTTGTCAGGGTTTTGCTGATTTTTAAAAAAGGGGCCAGGTAAATTTTGAGGGAACATGGGGAGTAAAAACCCCCCACCCAATTTTTTGCTTATTTCAAAATTTGAAAACCCGGGGTAGAAGCCAAAAATAGCCCCGAAATTAAAGGGGGGTGTGTCAAAAACCCTTTCCTGCGGTTGACCCCTTATCCCAAATTTGGCTTTTCTTTTTCCAACAAAGCTCCTTCCTTAGTGGAATTTGGCTTTCTGAGCTTTTTCCAGGTACTTTTCCCAAGAACCGGGCCCTGGAAATTATATCCCCCCCTTTTTTTAAATACTTTCCATTGCTCCCTTACGTGTCCTTATACAGAGAAGGTTACAAAGTTTGAATTTATTTTTTGGTAATTTGGGTTTTTTAAGATTAATGATTTTATCAACTATGAGACTAAATCGTTTTTTAGTTTTGTCATTTTTAAATGGTGGTTTGTGATTTAAACGAATGGGGGTTTGTGGGGAAACTTAATTTGAAAGAAAAGCGTTTTATTTTGAACTTTTTATTAGACATAAAAAAATCCCAACTATGTAAATTAATCGGGTTTCCTTCCAAACCCATTTTAACGGTGAACAATGAAAGATGCTAATTGTATTTTTTTTTTTTGGTTTCAAAACATTTTTTAAATTTGGGCCCCCAGGAGAGGAGATTTGGTGAAACTTTTGGGCTTTTTTCAAGAAGTTTTTGGGGATTTTAAAAAATTAAATCCCCCACATCCTTCGGGTTTCTCATTTTTAGGAATGACTTAAAAAATTCTTTTTTTAAAAAGTTTTAAAGAGGGTTAAACTTTTTTTCTTCGGGTTTTTCCTTTTTTGTTTCTTTTGCTTTCTCTAAATTCCTTGGGAACAGGGTGTTTTAAACAGGGGTTCATATGATTGGTTGTTGTATTTTATATATTTTGGTTTTAATATTTTTATATAAAAGAGAATCCCCCAAGAAGGGGTTTCTTTCTGCCCCTATCTTGTCTCGCCCCTGATACACAAAAAAAACCCCCTTCATGGGTTTAATACCTTTTAAAAGTGGGGTGGGGCCGGTGCTTAGGGCGGGGTATTAAAGAAAAGGGGACCGTCCCGGGGGCGGTTTCTTCTCCAAAACTTTTTCCCCCCTTGGGAGGGAATTTTTGCTATCGGGGTTTTCATAAAATTTCTTGGGTCTTTAAAACTGGCCCAAAAAGATTTGGCGCTACCTTCTGGGGGGGGGCCCCGTCCCCCGTTTAATGTATTAAACTGCCCCAAAAAAGAATTTTTCTTGTCCCTCCAGTAGGTCCAATGCCCCTAAAATCTTCTTTTTTCCCAAAGCCGGTGGTCCCTCTTTTTCCTCGGTTCAACTTCTTTATCCCCACTTCCCCCTGCAAAAAAGGGAAAAAGAAGGCCGATGCTCCCCCCTGTGTTCTGATGACATTGGTGAAAAACCCAGCGCGGGCTCTGTAAAATTTGAAAGGGCCCAGCACCCGGGGGTGTTTGCTAATCACTGGGTAAATGCCCCCCTTTTTAAAACCGTGCCTCCTATCTCATTTCCCCGGGCCAAAATCCACGTGTCATACTGCTATACAAAGAAGCTTTCCAGTGGGGTTTTCTATTTTTATCTCTTTCTCCCTTTTCCCCCGGGCCTTTTGCCCCATCGACCATAAAATTGTGGCTGCCCTCCCCCTTTGTTGCCTGCCCCCAAAACTATGAGCCTTTTTCCAGTGTTTTTTTAATGCCAACATTTTCGGCCCCCCAAAAAAGGAAAAGTGACAAAAGGGATAAAAAAGCTGGGGGTTGACTGTACGGGTAAGTCCATCCCCCTGGGGCCCAGGCTCTGGTAAAAACAGGGGGCCCCTTGGGAACTCTGCTCCTTGGGGGGGCTTACATCATTCCCTGCAGGGGGTTCCAGTGGATCCCACTACGCCCCCCGTTAAAGATATTTATATATATCTATATTATAAAATTTAATTTTATTTTTTCACCCTATTTTTGGGGAAGAAATAAATTATTAAGAGGGGCGGGCCACTGGAAAACCTTCACTAGGCCCCGGGATGCCAAATAGCAAAAAGGGTTTTGGTAGTTGCATTTCTAATTCTAGGGGGCCGTTCAGGGACTAGAATTGTTTACTAAACCCATTTTTCAAATTTTCCTGAAAATCAGCATTTAATCAAGGGTTTAAAAGAAGGGGGGATCCGAATTATCTCTGATCAGCCAGTTCTTGGTAGTAAATAAAAAGTCGTTCCCTTCCCATGATGGATCCCCGGGTTTTTGCACTCTTACCAAGGCTATGCCATAAATTTTTTGGGGAGAGTTGGTAGGGGGGTTTAAATTTTGTCTAATGGGGCAAAGACCCATGTTGGGAAATTTGGAAAACAATATTCCTTTTAAACCCAATTATGTTTTGAAAAGAGACTTTAAAATTTTTTTGAAAAAGAACCAGCACCCATTTTAAAAAACGTTATTTTAAGTGTAAGGGCAGGAGTACCGGGAAAATATTTGATAATACACTAAAATTTCCCGGGTGGTAACAAAATAAGCGGAAAAAACCCTCAAACCCAAAAATTGCCCATTTTTAAATTTTTAAATTTTTTGAAAGTTAATAGGGAAAAAAAAAGGGTTTGATTTAAAAAAGACAAAAACATCTAATAGTCCCATTGTAGGGTAAAGGTGGAATAGACCCCAAAGGTTAAATTTTTCAAAACCGGGGGGCTCTTTAAAAATTTAAAGCCCTGGTTATTAAGTTTAGATTGCAAAAGGTGTATCTCTTCTAAAAAGCAAACTTTTTAAAGTGATGGGGGCCCCCCGTGAGTGTCCCCGGGATTTATGATGAAAAACCCCCTTCTTTAAAGGGTTCGGGGGGCTCCGTTCCCTTTTGAGGTAGTTTGGGTTTAAGGGGCCCTTTTCCCTACAGGGGGCCCTTGGGCTTTTCCCGAAGATATTAAGTCCCCTTTGGGGGAAATTTAGTAATAATTTGGGTCTGTTTCGAAAGATGGAAACTCACTGTACCAGATTCCCCCGTTCCCTTTTGAAAGGTGGGGCTTGGGGGTGAAAAGGCCCCCTTTTTGCAGGTAAGTAGCTGTGTATTTGGGTTTGTATATTTGGCTCTTTTTATAAAGCGGTTTGGTACTTTGTATGGGGGGAAAATTGCTGCTTCCCCCTTGATTTTTTTGTTTACTTTTAAAGGGGGCCTTTCCAAATAAATTGGACAATCAAATACTCAGTTTGTTTCTTTGTAATAATTAAAATGCCCTAGGTTTGGAAATTCAAACATCCTTCAGGGGTTTTCTTGCTGTGGGCACAGTGCAGGGTTGGGAAAAAAAGTCCTTAAAAAATTTGAGCCCAAATGAGCAGAATCTTGTTGTAGATCCTAAGTTTGGGGACCCAATTTTAAAATCCAGAGCCTAAAGGGAAATTTTTTCCCTTTTCATGTGGTAGGCTCAGGGCTTTGCTTGGGATCTGCGTAGTGTTTATGGTCTGTAGAGGAAACTTGTTTTTTTAGGAGGAGGGGGTGAGGGTAGTCCAATGGTGGTTTAGGGGGTTTTTGTGGATGGGGAGATAAAACATTTTCACCAAAAAGGTTAGGTAGGTGAGTTTATGTGCTGAGTGTGAGGTAATGGGGTTTAAGACCTTGCTGATTGTAAAAAAGTGGCTTTCGGGTGATGGCAAAAGGAGAGGGGGTTATTGCTGCCTCTTCAGTGATGGGGTTGGGGTTTGCTTTGGGATCCCGTTAGCCCCTGTTTGGGAAGCAGAAAGGTAACTTTAGGGTTTAAAGGCACCTTGTTGAGAGCAGTGGGAAAAATGATGGGAATTTACGCTCATTGTGGGATGATTCCCCTTTGGGTGTACTTTGTTAAACTGGGCCCCCTCTGAGGCAGCGGCCCGCCCCTGTGCCATGCACAGGGGAAGCCCCATGGGTGGAAAACTTGGGAAAATGTTTTCAAGACTTTTTTAAAGTGGGGTGCCCCAAGGTTTCCTTATCTCTGTTACATTTTTAAATTAAAGGGGGTGTTACCCGTAAAAGGAAAAAAGGACGAAGGGATAGAGAAAAAAAGTGAGATTCTTCAACTTTTTTTCTTTTTTTTAAATTTTTTTCTACTTTTCTGCTTAAACATGGATTAGGCTTTAATTTTTTAATTTTGAGTTTTGGAAAAAAGCTTGGAAAGGGTTTCCCACAGAAAATAGAAATGAGTTTATTTAGATTAGAAGTGGTTTTAAAAAAGGAAATCTACTGTTCATCAGCGCATTTCTGGAAAACGGCTGACCATCTTTTCAAATTTGGGGGTGTGGCCGGGTTTCGCCCGTACTCCCCCTTAATTTTCTTTTGGGGGTTTTTAGATTTAGTTAGAACAAACACTCAGGGGTTTTATAGAATGGGAAGAGGAGGGGTAAGTCAAGTGCTGAAATTCCCCCCTTTTCTGAGAAAGTTGGGTTCCCTGCCGTTATGAATAGACCTGCAAACACTGGGGTTTAGAGAAAAATCCCCAATCCCAAAACTTTGGGGGGACAGTCCCATCTTAAGAAAATTCCCCGTCATTTGACAAAAAAACAAAAAGAAGAGGAAAAAAATAGAGGACAAAAAAACAAAAAGTCACCATAATATGTAAATCCCTTTTTATGGGGCAAACAAAACTTTAGGGAAAGGTTAAACAAACTTTATTATTGGATAAAAAACAAACGGGCAAAAAGACTGGTAGACATTTTTGGTAGATATTTTTTTTATGTTAGGGGGTGAAAAATGCAACTAAAACGGATGCCCAAAAGGGCACAGTAATTTGAGAACAAAGGGTAAATTACTTTTTTTGGGTGTATCAGAAAGAGACTTCAAAAGGAAAAAACCAGTGGGAAAAGTTGTGTTTTTTTGTTTTATCTCCCCTTCTGTTTTCTGGGGGGAAAAATTTAAAAACCCAAAAAGAAAAAAGGAAAGGGAAAAACAGATATGATCATTCAGTTGGATTTAAAACCTTTAAAACTGAAAACCCGGGGGACCTGACCCTTTTTAAAATTAAATGTGGGGGTGATGACCAATTTTTTGAGGTGTGGGGAAAATTTTAAACCCCCAGCCAAAAGTTCCCAGATAAAAAAAAGTTTTTGCCACAGATAAGTTTATAGCAAATTTTGTTTAAGGGGGGGCAAAATTGTTACCTTCATTAGTTGGTAAGGAAACCCACAAGGGCCCCCAAATTTTTCCCCAAAGCCAGATTGGGTTTCTTTAAAGCTGAGTTTCAACTTTTGAATATTTTTTGGCATGCTTTAAAAGACAATTTATTTGCAATAGTAAAAAAAAATTAAGGGAGATTTTAGCAGAACTAGTGAAGACTTTTTAAAAATTTTGTAAATTTTTTTTTCACAAAAATTCCTCTATTAGTAATTAAAATTTGGGATTAACATTTTTTAAATGGGGAAATTTTACATTCCACTTTTTTGTAAAATGGTTTTACCGTTTAGAAAAAGCACCCAAAAGGGGGGAAACGCCCCAAAAAAAAAAAAATGTTCATGAGAACGGGTGTTTTCTTTTTGGGGCAGGGAAATTTTGCTTTGCAGATAGATCTCAAGCTCTGTCTATATTTAAAATTTCCCCTTACATTTTATATTGTCTTTGGCCCTATTAAAACCTTCCCCTTTTAACCCATTTTCCTAGGACCCTTTGTAGACAGTGAAAATCATGTCTGGGGTTTTTAAACAGTGTTGGGTGGGGTTCTTGGGTCCCCCCAGTTTGGGGGTTGGGTTATGGGGAGCCCACCCTAAAGCTACTGTACTGCCTCTTTATATTTTCTTGGGCTTTTTGCCCCCTTTTTCTTGCCTTCCTGTCCCCTCCCAAGCATTTTATATTTTTATGTTGTTTTTAAAAAAAAACCAGGGGCTGCCATGATAAAGGGGGGCCACCCGGGAGTTTCCCCGTTCCCCGGGGGTCCATTCCAAACTTGGCCCTTTTATTCTTATTGAATAAAGGGAAAATTAGTTAAAACAAATTTTCTGCAGCCAAAGGAAGGGGGGGGTGGGGGCGCTTAATTTTAAAAGCTTTAAAAATTTGTTTTGTGTTAAAAAAGTTTTAAAAAAGTGGCACACCGATTTATGTAAAAAAAAAAATTGTAAATTTTTTCCCCCATTCTTGCCCCTAATGAAAGGTTTTTTGAAATGTGGGCATGGTTTTAAACCAAATTTCATTTTAATTTAATTTAATTACATTCTTTAAAAAATGCCCCGAAAATTTTAAAAAAAAATATTTTGGGAAAATCTACAAAGCTTACAACAGGTGTAGTTTTTATTGTTTGCCCCCAAAAAAAAGACAAAAATGTGCACAATGTATACATGTTGCATTTTTTTCCCCGTTTCAGACCAAACTTATTAAATACCAATTTTTATTAATCTCCCCAGTTGGTTAGTTTAACCCTTTTTTTACATGGGGTATAGGGTTTTATACCCTTTTTAAAATAAAACAGGGCCCCTTTTCTATAGGTTTGTTTAAAAGATTGACATCAAAAACTGACTTATAAAAAAAAGCAACCCTTTAAAAAGCTTTCCAGGAAACCCCAATTTATGTGTGATCCTTTTAAAGGGGTCAAAACCTGGGTCCCCCACCAATCAGTAGAGATGCATTAAACCCCTTGGGTAAGCATTTTTATAGGAAAAGCAGGGGCTCACTGGACCCAAACCCCAACCTCCCTTTTTTATAGTTAGTATGGGGATTCCAGGTTTGGGGCCCCACAAACCCACGTTTTAGGGGGCCCTCCTAGTAAAAGACTTCTTTGGGGAAAACCCCCTTTAAGGGCCTTATTCATCTTTAAAAAAAGGGGGAAACCCCCTTTCCCCTTTAGTTTTGGATCAAATAGTTACGTCCACATTTATACTGTAATAGCTATTTAGGGTATAAAACCCCTAGATTTGAATTTTTGATTTATCTCTCCATTATCGTAAAAAAATTTTTAGTTTACTGTAAAAAAAAGGAAAAAAAATTTTGAGCCGCTCCCAAAATTTTTTAAGTAGAGAAGAAGAGTATTCTTTAAATGGATTTTCCCCCATTTATAAAAAATGGCAAAAACCCCTACCCCCCATTTTAAATGTTTTTACATGTTTTAAAAGGAAAAAACTATTCCCGGTGTCACAAAAATTTTTTCTTTTTTTTGGGTGGGCAGTAAATGGTGGGCCCGCGGGCATATTATTTTTTTTTACATAACAAACATTGTAGAGGGAAAAAAGAAAACAGGGCTGTTTAGGATCACCGGAGAATTGGGGCTGGCGGGGTTGGTTTGGAATTTTAACATGATGTATAAGCTTTTATCAGCTTATTAGGGGTTATTAACAAAATACTACAACTGAATACCAGCAAAAATTTTGTAGGAAAACATACCATGGTTTTTAAAAAATTATGTAGAAATTTTTAACCCCAAAAAGAACAATTTTTATGGCTGTATTTAAAAGAAAACCAAAAATTATGAAAAGGGAGACTCTGATTCCCATGGTTTGGGGGCTATGGGCTCCCCTATATACAAATGAAGGAAAAAAATTTTTTAAACCCTTGTGATTTTTTTAAATTTCCCAAATGACAAGGAAAATGAAAAGTCTATAGTTTTAGGGGTAGGTTTTAAATTTTAAAAATTGAGAGATATAATTTGAGAAAGGGGAATTTTCGGGAAAATTTGGTTCGCTCACTTTGGCCCAATTTCCCGACAAAAAAAAAAATTTGTTCCCCAATTACTTTTGGGGGAATCAGTTTAAAAAAAAGCTTATTTTCCCGGCCCGCCCCGTGCCCCGCAGGGTGCTGCTAGAACGTTGGCCAAAAGCTTAAAAATGCAGGGGGGGGAGCCCTTTTTTTGGTCTTATTCCCAAAGTTTTGTGTTTTTTGTATGACCCCGCCTTTACGCCGCCGCCCCTTAGAATCGCTTCCTTTAAAAAATTTCCCGGGCATTAAAAGGGGGAAAAAAACTGACCAAAAAAAATGAAGAGGGAATGTTTGCCCGATAAAGTCAGCCAGCGGAAAATGGAAAAAAAACAAGCTGAGGCTCAAGGGGGGCAAAAATTTTGTGGGGCAGAGTGTGGAACCCGGGGGACAGCGGCAGCCACAGCAGAAAGAGGTCAGGGCAGTGGCACAATGACATTCGGGGGGTGGGAAAAAACAGGGTTTGGCCACCGAGTGGGACAAAGGACACAGTTTGGAGGTCACGGCAGCAGCAGCATGAGGTCAGAGAGTGGCACAATTTACATTCTGGAGGTGGGCCAAAAAAAAGGAGTAGGCCCCGAAATGGCAAATTTACACAAATGTGGGAAAGGGCAGGCCCGCAGAAGCATGAGGGGCA
>JAODAL010062571.1:0-19689 GCA_025379985.1 Phyllomedusa bahiana | reverse complement strand
TTCAGCTACTGCAGCTCGCAGGGGCACAGGGGGGAGGAGTATGAGCTCCCAGCTTTGTGTCCGAATTTTTTTATTGGTGGGGGTAAACCATACAGAACCCCCTCCGGTCTCTGATTGGCTTAAACCCCTGCACATGTCTTTGGGGATGTTCCTTTCTTCCCCCCAGGGGGTTTTTTGGGCCCCGGAAAACTAAATTGGGGGTCGCACCCTTTTTTTTATAAATTTAAAAAAACACGTTTTCTTTCCCCGGGCAAAGTTTTCCTAAAATTTTCAAAAACAAGTCCACTTCGTTAGACTCAATTCCCCCCTTCTCAAACCCGGGGCCCTTTTTCAAAATCCTGGGTCACTAGAACTTGTTATTTTTTACATCTAGAAAAGAAATTCCGGGACCCTTCTCCGGAACCCGGGTTTCATTTTAAAACTTGTTAATTATTTCATCTAGAAATGCATCCAGCCCCCTTTTCCAAAACCCTGGCCCACTTAACTTTTTTTCTTTGTAAAGGTTGCTTGAATCGGGGTGTGGTTTTTTCCCCTTTTATTCCCACTCCTTACCCAAATTATATACCCCTCCTCCGAATTAAAATTATTATTATTATTGTGCCGGAAAGCCGGGGGAGTGGGAAAAAGTAGGGCCCCCAAAAGTTTGGGTTGGGACTTTTAAAAATCTGAATTTTTAATAAAAGTAAATTTAAATTCCCAAATTGAATTTTTTTGTAACATGACTATTTTATCATACATGATTGGTTTAATTGGTGGTTTGCTAAGAGCAATTTTTTAATTTGCAGGAACGTATGAAGCATTTTTGTTTATGACACTTTCCCCAAAACCGCTTCCTTTTAAACCCCCCTTTTAAGGCCCCCACCCTTTTTTTTGGCCTTCCTGACCCCAACCCTATTTTTGAAATTTCGGGACTGTGCCCAAATTTTATGTGAGAAAAACTTTTTGAAAATTTTAAACCTACCCAATGTGTTCGGAGACGTTTTCTCGTGACACTTGTGCTTTAAGTTATTTAAGAAAAATTTTTATCCATAAAAACCCTTTGGGTTTGGGTTTTTTTTTGGAAAAAATAAAAAAAAAATTTCATAAAAAATTTTGGAAAAAAATTAGGGGAAATTTTGAAATTTTGCAAAATTTCTGCGTGAAAGACAGAAAATTTTTCACCACAAAATATTTTTTAACTAGCTTTCTCCCTATGTCCCTATAGGTTGGCATCATTTTTTAAATTTTTTTTTTTTTTTTTTTTTTACGACTTTTGAGGGCCCTTTAAAAAATTTAGTATTTTAATTTCTCACAATTTCAGAAAAATTTGCAATATACATTTTTTTAGGGACCCCCTGCAGTTCTGACGTGGTTTTGAGGGGCCTGCATGTTAGATACCTCCAAAAAAATAATCCCCATTAAAAAAACTAGACCCCTTAACGTATTTACAAAAAAACTTTTTGGGGAAATTTGATAACCCTTTAGATTTTTCACAAAAATTTAAAAAGCAAAGTGGGGGTTTGAAATTTCAAAATTTCATTTTTTTTTTGCAGTTTTCCCATTATTTTACCCATTTTTTCACTGGAATACGGAAAAATGGGGAATAGGAAAAATAAAACCTTTAATATCGTTTCCCCCCAGGTCGGGTTTTTTTTTAGAGATATCCTTATGGGGGGCCCTAGTGCAGTTTTTGGCTAAAACCTTTTGCCCCGGGAATTAGGGGGAGCCCCTACCGGACTCGGGTCTCATTTTCAATAGATTTTATTTAGGCGCCTTTTCGGGTTTTGGGGGGACACCCTGGGTGCAAAAACCTTAATAAAAACCCCTAAATAGCCACTTTTATTGGAAACAAACCCCCCCTTTAAAAGGAAATATTTTCCAGGGGTGCATTGAGTATATGGGCCCCCGGGTTTGATTCACAAATTTTTTTTAGCAAAAAGGTTTGTGAAAAAAAAAAAAAATTTTTTTTCCCAATAATCTGCAATTTTAGCTTAACTGTTTACATATACAAGGAACCCTTTGGAAAAAAAGAACCTTTAAAATTTTTTGTTAAGAAATTTTTTTTCCAGTTTGGCAATACCCTCCCAAGGGGTTTGGGGGTTTAAACGCTGTGGGGGCCCCATGGCAGGGGGGTAAAAGGGGGAGGGGGGAAGCTTTTTGGGTTTTTGGGAAAAAAAGGGCCGGGTTTTTTGGTTTGGGGGCCCTGTCGCATTTGAAAAACCCCCCAAAGTAGCAGAACAAGTAAAAAACTTTCCCCAGAATTTCGCCCCATTTTGGATTCAAAAACCTTTCGGGGTTTCCCCATCTAGGGGTTTTTTACTGTGCTTTTTGGGGAAGGGCAAAGGTTTTCCCATAGTTTTTTTTTGCATTGGGCAATAAAAAATTGGGGGGAAAAAAACGCGGGTTCAGTAAATTGTTTTTTGGTTTAAATTTTTTTAAAAGCATTCCCCCTTCATTTTAAAATGATGTGTAACTTTATATGGGGATCGGTACCTTACAATGATATAGATTTTTTTTTGGGTTTTTTTGTTTTATTACTTTTACACGGGTTAAAAAATACGTCTATAAAAATTGGTTTTTTGTTTGTCCTATTCTGACGCCAAAAACTTTTTTATTTTGCTGTGTGCGGGAGCTGTTTTTGGGTTTTTTTTTTTGGGGGATGATTTGAAGTTTTTTTTTATTGGTTCCATTATGTGGGGCTTTAGGGTTTGCAAATTTTCATTTTTTATTAAGGTTTTTGTGAGTTGTTTTGAACAAAATATAGAAATCTTTTTTAGTGTTTTTTTTTTTTTATTTTTTTAGGGGTCACTGTAGGGAAATTTTTAAATTTGGTAGCTTTACTCAGCGGTCAAATAAATTACACCGATCCCCCAATTTGTATTTTTTTTTATTTTTTTACGGGTTTTTTACAAAAAAAACACTTTTATTCAAACGGGAAAAAATACGTTTTTGCATCACCATATTTTGGGAAAAGAACCAAAATTTTTTAAATTTTTTTTTGTGTTTGGGAGCTGTGTAGGGACTTTTTTTTTTGCAAAAGAGGGGTTGACGTTTTTTTTAGTACCCATTTTTTGGGGGGACAAGGTTTTTTTGTTTGTTTTTTTTAAATCCTTTTTTTTTGGAGGCCGGGTTAAAGAAAATACTGCAACCCTAGTTTTTGTTTTTTTTTTTTTTTTTAAACGGGGCCCTAAACCGTGCAGTACCCCGTGATAAGTTTGCTTTACTCTTTGGGTGTACGATTAGGGCGAAAACCCTATTTTTTATAGTTTTTTTTATGTTGAAGCCTTTAAAAAAAAAAAAAAAGTGTTTTTGTGTGAAAAAACAATATTTATGCACGCAAATTTCGGGGAGCTATCCCATTTTTTTTTTTTCCCGGTTACAGAGTGGGGAAAGGGATTTTTTTTTTTGGGGGGATAAAATGCTTTTTTAATTGGTACAACTTTGGGTTTATAGGAGTTTTTAAACGTTTTTTATTCCTTTTTAAAGGGCGGGGTGGATGAACAAAAATTTTTAAATTCTGTGATTGTTTTTTTTTTTTTTTTTTTAGGGGCGTTCCCCCCGTACGGGTTTTAAATTTAAAACCCAGGACAGATTTATAGGGGCGGGTCTTTTCGCACAGGGGCGATCCCAAAAATTGGGTACTTTTTTTATTTTTGATTTTTTTGGGGGGCGTTTTGGCGTTTGAAAAGGGGGAAAAAAGGGCGGTTTTACGTATTTTTTTTTTATCTTTTCGTGTGTGTGTTTTATTTGTTTTTCACTTTTTTTAACTTTTTTTCCCATTTTTATTTTAATTTTCCCCATAGGGGGATTTGAAGGGAGAGATCTTTCGATCTTTTCATTCAATGGGAAATCAGTGCATAGTTTTGTTGCAAAGACGGGTTTTCCTATGAAACTGTCAGCCCGGGATGCCGGGTCATGCCCACGGGGCCCGCCCCGGGCCCGGGGCGTCGTGACGTCACAGACAACCCGGAGGCATTCTTTTGCCTTCCGGGGTTTGTCTGTAAGGAGGAGGAGCCGCACGGATCGGGGGGATCCGTGCGTTTGCTGCCGCCGACAGAAAAGCAGGAGGAGGGGATCTCCTCCTGTGTTCCTTAGTTAAAGTGCCCCGGGGTTTGGTCCCCGTTAATTACGGGGTTACCCCGCCCCCCCCCCCCCCCCCGGGAGCGACCCGGGGGGTCGGGACCGATGGTGCGGGATGCCCAGCTGTAATATAAGCGGCCCACCCCGCCCCTGATCGCCCAACTCTGCTTTAGAATTCGCGCGATCCTCGGGAACGTTATCCATACTTTCCAAAGGGTGCTTTTTAACCCCCCCAAACGACCTGGAAGGTTATGGATACGCCAAAGGTTTTTTAAGGGGGTTTAATTTCGGGGGGGAAGGGAAAGGAAAGTCCTTGATTTTCCCTTGCTTCAAAAAAGGGGAAAAATGCATTGTCTCAAGGAAAGCTGGGGGGAGAGATATCTGATGGGTTGGAAAAGGGTGAAATAGCAGTAAAAGCATTTTTAAACAAACTATCTGTATTAATTTTTTAAATTTAATGATAAAACAGACTCTAATTTTTTTTCCCCTTTTAAATTTACCAACTTGACGTCCCCCAAAAACATAAAAAATCTGTTCAAATTGCTCCCCCCTAGGCGGGAAATGAGATTGTTTGCTTTTCCCCTTTAAACTAAAACATTTTATGGGACAGCAGGGTAAAACAGGGTTTTTAAACCCCAAATGAACCACTTTTTCGGCTTGCTCCAAGGGGGGTAACCAGCAACCCTCATAACCCTTTAAATTCTGGAAATCTTTGAGGGAATGGGGGGCGTTTAAATTTGTTCAGCTTTACTTTTTTAAGGCACCCTGGGGGTGTAATTTTCAAACCTCTTTTGATTATAATAGATTTTAATTTCCCAGCCCATACTTTTTTTTGATTGTTATCTGGGGGGTAAGGGATTAAAACCCTTTGGGCCCTGGGTCCCTAGCTTTGAATTCATCAGGCACCCCCCTTGGTTGCCCCTCTTCCCTTTTTTTTCACACATCCAGACTAGAAAACATATGAAAGGAAAAGGGGAAAAAGTTCATAATAAACTTATTGGTCCCATTTCAATTTCTTGCAGTGTGAAGCCATCCCCCAAGGGGGGTTTTTCCCCGTCAAGTTTCATTGGGGTTTGGGGACATCATGAGTACTTTTTGGATGGTAAATTGGGCCCCGGGAGATTTTCTGACGTTTTTCTGCACCCACACAAAGTCACCACGAGGGTTGCTTTTTTTTCAGAGTCTGGATCGGGGAATGGAGGAGAACACTATGGATCCCATTGTTTAAATTCATTACCCAGATTTAAAACATATTTTACAAGGCTATCATTCCCTGCAATGGGACTGCTGTGTGTGAAACCCTCCTTTTTTTGGGGTTTGGGGAAAATGAGAATACTATCTCCTGAGCAGTGTAAACCAGTGGGGCTCCCTAGGGGTTTTTTCTGACAAAATTTAAAATTTGAATGGGTGGTAGGATTTCGGGCCGGGGGAAGGATGTTTTTTTTGTTAGCTTTCAAAATTTTGTTTTAAAGAGTGGATTTCCCCTTTCTTTCCACTTTCTGTGAATTCAGGATGGTGGGGATTATGCGGGGCCAAGATCAGCTCCTACTAGTTTCCAAATGTCTCTGGTTACTTTTTGCAGGGGAAAGGGGGTTTCCTTGGTCAGATTTAAAAAAATCGGGACCCAAATTTCTGCTTTATCAACTAAGCCCAATAGTTTGTTCCAGTGTTTTCGGGCCAGTCATTTTGGAAACGGGTTTTAGACTTCAGGCCTTTTCCTGGGAAAATATCCACCCCCCCACTATTTTTGTACTTTCCACTCTTCGGTAATTCAATGTGTTCATTTCTGGGTCCGCTGGAGAGGATATAGTGTTTTCCCAAAAATGTTTCCTTGGTTTTGGCATCAGTCCCCCTGGGTTACAATTTATTGCATTTTTCACAACTTCTGCTTTGGTATTTTCCGTGGAAAAGTAGATTCTTGGTGCTGGGTTTATCTTTTTGATTGAAAAAATTTCATCTGGTTATTTTCCTCTGGGGGTTGTATCATGGGGCCCCTTTTTTATTTAAGCTGGTTTTTAATTTGCCCTTGGTAAAAAAAAGTTATTGTCTTTCCTCTAGAAATCCATCTTGGTGTATCTCGGCTCCCAATTAATCCCCACTTTCCTTTCCTTCGGGCTTGTTCGGTTTTGTTTGAGATTGTCTCAAAGGAAAAACACCGGGGAAATGCATCTTGCCCCTTGGTTTTTTTCTCTTCTTGTTCCTCTCTATTTTTTCCTTCTTCTTTCTTTTTCCCCTTTTAAAATTTCCCTTTTCTTTTTTTCCCCTTCTTCTTTCTTACCCAACATTTTTCCATTCTTTCTTCTTACATTCTCTTTTCTTTTTTTTAACATTTTTTATTTTTCAAACCCTTTCTCTTTTATTTCTTCTCCCCAATTTTTTATTTTTCTTGCTCTGGTCAGCACTTTATACAGCCTTTCCCGGGCTTCCTCTCAAATCTCGGGGAAAAGAAGCTGTGGCCTTTGCAAAAAAGGGTTTTGCTCGTAGGTCCCTTCTACTTCCCTGTCTCTTTTTCTTCCTGGGCCTTTTATTTTCAAACGGCCACTTGGTGGAAATTTGGGAAAGACCCATGCATCAGGTCTGAATGTTTTTGATTTTTGAGGGGTTCCATACCCTGTCGGGAAACCTCGCGGGGGCCCACTTCGGGCCAAAAAGTCTTGGGTTTGAGTGGGTTTTGTATTTTGTTTATGGTCTTCTCTTTGGCGGGCTTATAAGTTTCCCCTTTTACAGCCCGAGTTCACCTTTTTGGGCGGGGTTTCCTCGAAGAAAAAAAGATGCAGCCTTCAGGGGTTTTTTGGAAAGGGTAACCAGAAAAAATCCTGTATGGAATTTTTCCTTTGATTTTTCGGGCCATATTGGACCATCTGTGAAAAAAGAAAATGTCGGGGCCCTCCCCAAATTTGGGATGTAGAGACAGGGGGGAAGATGGGATTTTTTTCTTCCCCCTTTTGGGTTAAAAGACGTAAGAAGAGGTTCATCCGCGGCAGTCTGGTCTTCTTTTGTGGTTAGACTAAATCTTCTTTTTCCCCCCCTTTGAGAGAGGAAGCAGAGTGGCGGGGGTTGGGAGAGTTTTTCAGCTTTTTCAAAGTGCCCTTTTTTTGGGGCATCAGTAAGGGGGATTGTTTAGGGAGATGGCGATGTTTTTTTTTGGATGAGGTTGTGGACTGTTTCAGGACCCCTTTGTAGTCATGAGGAGAAAAAAAATTTTGACCAGAGGCCCTTTAAAATGATGTTTTCATTTTTTCCAAAGAAAACTTGTGCAGCAATGATAGCTATGAGGAAAGAAAGGGGCAAAATCCGGGGCAACGGGAAATTCTAACTTGCAAGAATAGTACCCAAAAGAGGTCTCATACGCTCTCCATTTTTTGTGTCAGGTTTCGGAAGCTTGGCCCCTTAGTCTTAAAAATGGGAAAGGGGGTTGAAAGGTGTGGGGTATTTCCGGGGACCCCCAAGGGGCCGGGCTTGTAAGATAAGTTTTTTGGGGCTTTGAAAATTATTTCTTTGTGCCTCAAGTGAGAGTTCATTGGGTAAATAATGTCTTGAAAGGAATAGTTTTAAACTTGAAAAAGGGACTGGGGCCCTTTGGGTATCCATTTACGACAGTAAGTGACGAGTCCCAGAAATTTCCTTTTAGTTGTTTTTTGATTGTTCGGTGAAGAAAAAGAAAAAGGGATCACAGCTTTTTTCCCGATCATCGGGAAGGTGTTTGGTACCCTGGAAAATCTTAAAGTCCGAGGGGAAAACAAAATTTCTTGAACACCTTTGGGGTTGGACTGTGAGCTTTGCCCGTTGATTGATGCCATATGTTTAAGAAGGGTCAAAAAGCTTGATTTACAAGTTGGAAAATCAGGTTTCACCAAAAAAGGAATATCATCCTGGGCCCGCAGGGCTTTGAGTCAATTTGGGTTTGGGGGAGTTTTGTGCCCCTTTGAAAAATCCTCGTTTTTTAAGTTGGCCCGAGTACCACGATAAGTGGGAAAGCCCAAAAAGGGGATTGGGCAGTCCCTTTTGTAGTGGGGGGAAATGGAAAAAGGGCATTGCAGGGAAACCCATGACTGTGAAGTTTGAAACTGGGAAAAAGGGGAATTGGCTGAGAAAACATGGCTTTGGGGACCAAAAGGGTTCTCATAATCCATGGGCAGCAATGGGCTGCCCCCTGAGTCCCGAAACCCAAAAGGAAATTTTTGGGGGTTACCGGGATAAATTTTCTTGTGAACGTGGTGTATTTGCAAGAGAAAAAGCATTTTTGGTTTAGCACCTTTATTCCCTGGGAATGTTCCTTGGGTATGTGATTTAGAGTTTGTTTTTTGATCATGCTCAAAGGGTTTTCAAGGGGAAGCGGGGGGGGGAAACACCCTCTTTCAAGAAGCCCTGTACAGGTTTGAGAATGGAAGGATTTCCACCATCATAGGACCCTTTTGACCAAACTTCAGGAAAAGGGATTGTGGGCAAAAATTCAGGAGGTATTGCTTTTATGTGGAAAAACAAATGTGAGCGCAGGAACAGCTTGTAGAGCTTTTATTTTGAAATTGGAGTATTGTAGGGCCAAAAAAAATTCCGAAGAAAATTAAAATTTTTGATAGTTGCATTATCTTTTGGGAGAAGATCAGTTCAAGCCGATTAGTTTGGGGAAGTAGGAGAGATAAGTAGTCTAGCCCGGAGGGCCCTGATGTCCCAATTGGCCCAGGTAGGTTTTAAGGGAAGTGTTGGCGTCCATCACCTTCCCAAAGGGTTTAAATGTAGTTTAGGGAAAAAAGTATGACGTTTTGGGTGGTTTTCAGAAGTTTTCAGAAACCCCAAAATTGGGGTTTCCCTGTATCTAAAAGGGGAAGGAAGTTGGTGGGCCCTTAATTTGAAGATTGACGGGGCAAACGGGGTTTAGAAAAGGGGGCTAACGTGGTTTTCCGCTGAAGCAAATTGGGGTAAAAAAGGTAAAACTAGTTTTGCCGGGAGTCCTATGGCTGTGGACCGATTTGGAGGTTTTTTGAGGTTGGAAAGGGGGGAAAAAAGATTTTATCTTGAGGTTTTGCTTGTTGGTATGAAAATGGTTAAGATTGGTGATTGAAGGGCCCCTTTAAGGATTTTTATTGTAGGACCCGAGGTCTGGTTGTGTAGGGAAGGGGTTCCCTTTTTTTGTAAAGGGCCCTTTTGCGCGGGGGGCCCGGCCCCCATGATATGTCCAGATCGGTTGCCCAAAAAACAACAAGTTTTTGAATTTTGGCCTTGTTTTGCCCCGGGGGGTGTGTTCTGGAAAAAGGGCGCGAACCCTTTTCCCTTTATTGGAGTCTGTAGGTTGAAAACCCAGGAAAAAAATTGATTTGGGTTTATTTGTAGAGTTTGGTGTTTGGCTGAGCTATAGAGCCCTGTTTGGGGGCTCTTGAAGTAGGGTCACTTTAAAAAACTTTTTTTCAATTTTTGGGATAAATTTAGTCTGTGCCTTAGGGAAAGGATAGAAGTTGGGCTTCCCGGTTTTTTCTTGCTTATTTGTAAGTAAAAACCTTTTAAAACGCCCCTTGAAAAAAGGGTTTTGTGAGCTTTAGTGTTTATGTCAAAATCCAGGGGCCTGGAAAAAAGGCAGAAAATTGGTGATAAAAAAATTTTCCCCCGGGTTCCCGAAGGACCCCTGAGTAGAAATTGAAGATATTCATGAGGTTAGTGTTGAGGGGATTGCGTTGGCTATTCCCAAAATTTGGGTCGATAGTCCCATAGTCGGCCGCTATCAAAAAGGTTTTTCGATAGTGAGCATCGATTATGCGCGTTTACCATTAAAATCTATGGGGAGAGCAACCCAAAACCCTTTATTATTACACCCCAAAAAAAAGGGTGGGGGAAGCTGAAAATTTAAAATCCCCAAAACAGTTAAATTTTATAGGGGTACATTTTTAGGCAAAAACACTTAGGTTATTTAAAAATCACAGAAAAAAAAAAATCACAGGGCCTTTCTATCCTTTTCTTGTACCACAGCCTGACCCTTTTAAAATGCATCACCCCCAAATTTAAAAAATGCCAGAAAGGCCAAATATGAAATTTTAAACCCTAAAGTTACCCTTTAACTGGACATTGAATTTCCTGTCCTGGAAAGCAGCTGAGCCCCAAAAAATGGGATGACCCCCCCCATTTAAAAAGTGCCGCAAAAAAGGGGTCTTTCAACCCCATTTTAGGGTTGGGAAATTGGGCATTGCCCATCCTGTCCTGGGCCACAGCATGAGCCCCAAAACCTTTCATGACCCCCACATTTAAAAAATGCCGGAAAAAAGGGGGTCTTTCAAAAACCCCCATTTTAGTTTAATGGGGGCATTGAATCCCTTTTTCCTGGGGCCCCAGCATGAGCCCCCCAAAACCCGCATGACCCCCCAAAATTTAAAAAAATGCCGGGAAAAAAGGAAAAATTTTTTCAAACACCATTTTAGTTTTACTGGGGGGCATTGACTATACCTGTTTCCCGGGGCCCAGCATGAGCCCCAAAACCCGGGATTTACCCCCCCCATTTTTTAAAAATGCCGGGAAAAAGGAGTTTTTTCAACCACCCTTTAGTTTTTTACTGGAATTTTTGACTTTATCTGTCCCGGGGGCCCCCAGCATGAGGGCCCCCAAAAAACCCGCATGACCCCCCCAATTTAAAAAAGTGCGGAAAAAAGGGGGGTTTTCAACCCCCATTTTAGTTTCACTGGACTTTTACTTTACCCGTCCCGGGCCCGCTGAGCCCCCAAACCTGCATTGGCCCCCCCCCATTAAAAAGTGCCGGAAAAAAAAGGAGTCTTTTTAACCACCTTTTTTGTTTCAATGGGCCTTTTACTATACCTGTCCCGGGCCCAGCAGGAAACCCCAAAAACCCGCATGAACCCCCCCATTTAAAAAGTGCGGAAAAAAAAGGGGTCTTTCAACCCCCATTTTGTTTCACTGGACATGACTATACCCTTGGGCCTGGGGGGCCCCAGCATTTAGCCCCAAACTGCATGAAACCCCCCAAATTTTAAAAAATGCCGGAAAAAGGAGGGGCTTTAACCACCAATTTTTTTTTTTTTATGGGGCCCTTGACTATTTCCTGTCCGGGGGGCCCCAAACATGGCCCCCAAAAATGCTTGACCCCCAAAATTTAAAAAATGCCCGGGAAAAAAAAAGTCTTTCAAAAACCCAATTTTAGTTTCACTGGACATTGGGCTTTACCTTGTCCCGGGCCCCAGGATGAGCCCCAAAAAATCATGACCCCCCACATTTAAAAAGGCCGGGGAAAAAAAAAGTCTTTCAACCCCCATTTTAGTTTCAAATGGCATTGCTATACCTGTCCTGGGCCAAAGCATGAGCCCCAAACCCTTTCATGACCCCCCCCTTTTTAAAAAATGCCCGGGAAAAAAAGGGGTCTTTCAAAACCCCCATTTTAGTTTCAATTTTGGGCATTGGGCTATACCTTTTCCTGGGCCCCAGAAAGAGCCCCAAAACCGCATGACCCCCCCCATTTTTAAAAAAATGCCGGAAATAAAGGGGTCTTTCAACCCCCATTTTTTGTTGAACCGGGGGTTGCTATTTCTGTCTTTGGGGCCCCCAGCATTTAGCCCCCAAAAACCCCGGCCCTGACCCCCCCCATTAAAAAATGCCCGAAAAAAAAGGGGGTCTTTCAACCACCCTTTTAGTTGAACTGGACATTTTACCCAAACTGTCCTGGGAAAAGCTGACCCCCGGGGCCCGGGTTACAGTGGGTGCGGTGAAAACCCCGGCTTTTGGGGGTCCGTCATCTTTAACACGCAGGTTTTTAAAAAGACCCGATACGCAAGCAACGCCGGGGGAAACGGAAAATGTGGGGAATCCAGCCCTTTATTGTACACAGTCAATCCTGGGTAAGGGGGTATGCCCCCCCGTATGGTGTGGACCAAATTTAGGGTTCACTTGGAAAAACTGGTGGTTAACGCTTTGTTACACCCAGGTGCCCTTTTTCTTGGATTCCTTTTTTTTCATTTTTTCTCAAAGTGCTGGGGGAAATGGTCTCGTCTTTGTTTTCTGGGTTTTTTGTGCCCCCATTTTCCAAAGTCCTCTGGGAAAAACCTAAAAATTGGTCAAGTTTTTCCCCGTACCTCCCTTGTACAATTCAGAGGAATTTTTTTTTTAAAAGCCCATTTGGGAACCCTGCAAGTTTTTTGTTTCCCCTTTTTAATTCTAGAAAAAAACCTTTTTTAAAAAAGGATGGAATCCCACCCTGTCTTTGTTTCTCCTTTTTTTTTATTGTATTAAAGGGTTGTTCAAAACAGGGGTTGATAGCTATGTTAAAGATTTTTAAAAAAAGTCCCTTTTGCAATATGTGTTTCCCTTAAAAAGTTTTCCTACCTATTCCTGTTTTGAAGCACCCCTCCCCCCTTAAGGCCCCTCTTGCCCAAATTTTGAAGAACAAATGTCTGTTTTGAAAACCAAAATTTTTTAGGGAATAGGACCTGTTGTATAGCTGCATGTCACCCGCAAAAATGCCCCCAAAAAATTTCAAAGCATGACCCTTGAGCCAATTTGGTAATTGTGAAAAAAAAAAATTGGGCTGGGTTAAAAAACAAATTTTTTAGAATAGGGCCTGTTTTGTATAGCTGAATGTCACAGCAAAAAGCCCCCAAAAAAATTTAAGCCCTGGGCCCTTGAGCCAAATTTGGTCAATTTTGAAGAACAAAAAGTCTTTAAAAAAAACATTTTTTTTTTTTAATTTGGGGGCCTGTAGTATTGCCCCGCATTTTAAAAACCCGCATGACCCCAAAAAAATTTTTAAAAAGATTCTCAGCCACTGTTAAAAAATTTTGAGGGAGGAAAAAAGGGAAAAAAAAGCCACTTTGAAGCCCCAAAATTTTTGTTTTCAAAAGGGGCCATGATTATTTCTGTTTTCCAGGCTACATGGGCCCAAAAAAAATTTTTAAAATTTTGAATTTTCAGCCACTATTAAAAAAAATTTTTGAGGGGAAAAAAATGCCACTTAGAAGCCCCCCATTTCTGTTCCCAAAGGACCCATAATTATAGCTGATCTCACGGGAAAAATTTACCCCAAAAAAAATTTTAATTTTTACTTCTCAGCCAATTTAAAAATTTTTGAGGGGGAAAGCCCCTTTTGAAGGGCACATTTCTGTTCCAAAAAGGACCATGATTTTTGCTGTATCTCACAGCAACATGGGCCCCAAAAAAAATTGACCCCAAAGCGGGGGAAAAATTCCTTTTTAAAATTTAAAATGAGTAAATGGAATACGGTGTTTTCTTTAAACCTTGCTGTTTTTTTTACAGGGCTCCTCACAGGGAAAACCCGCAAAATGAAAAATGTTTGGGAAAAAAAGGAATAAAAATTCCCGTAAGAAATGATTTTATTTTAAAAAAAGTTTTTTTAAGAGGGACCATTTTTTGTTTGAAAAGGAAAAGTGGGAAGGGAGACCCGGGAAAATAATCGGGGACCTCGGGGAATTGGGGGCCCCAAAAAATCATCAGAGAATCCTTTCCTGATTCCCTTTTTGATGAAAAATCAAACGATTTCCCCATATCTGTGGGAAAGCCGGATGCGTTTGTCTTTTAATGAATTTTCCCCAAAAGCTTTTGGGTGAAAGGGGCCGCCCCAATTTTGAGCTGGTGCTGGGAGGACAACACCCTTTGGGTTTTGGGCGAGCCAGCTCGGGCCTTCGTCCATTTTTGGGGTTACCCAGACGGTCTTTTGGGGCCGGAAAACACTGCCCAAAAAAATCGGGGTTGAGGGGGATAGTCTGGGTTTTCCCCCATGATCTTAAGCTTGGGTTCTGTGTGTTGGGTGTTTTTGCCCCGCATTGCCCTTTGGTTGGGGAGGTGGTAAAAAAAAAGATTGCCAGAGGGGCACCCCTTAGGCTTTGCCACCCTTTTGTGCTGCCCCCTACGGCCCTACTTGGCACTTTACTGCTTTTCACGTCGCTTTATGTTGTTCCCCCCGTGCTTTTGGGGAACGTGAAGCAGACGCAAAGATTTTCTCCCCGTTGGATCCCAAACGTAAGGTCCCATTTCTGCTTTTTACTCTCTATTTGGGTGGGGGGGGTAAGTGTGATTTTTGTTTTGTTTCCGGGGGGTCCGGAGGGTGGCCACCCGTAACTGTTGTTTTATTTGGGGTGGCCTTTTAAAGCCGGGGGATATGTTGGGGGGAAAATGGAAACATCAAAGCAAATCTTTTGAGAGATGGAGCCTTTATTTCCCAAGCCCCCTGGGTCGAGGGGGACTAGCAAACTGATCTTCTCATTTCCTCCTCCGGGCCCCAAATTCGCGCCAAAAAATCTTTCCAAGGCAGGGACGTCGGTAACATCGGTTTTTTCTAGGAAAAACCTCCTCCCCCTCCTCCGGGTGCCTCCGGCACAGCTTCAACACAGCCCCGACTTGGCCCGGATGATGACCCTGAGAGCTGAGGGGCCACCTTGCACTAGCTCTGGACCCCGCCATGCCCAAGAAGGGCCCATGAAATTGTGAAAACTGTCGGGCCCTTTTGGGGGTTTGGGCGGAGAGAAAAGGGTCCGTGTCCCCCATCTGTTTTCCGTCTCCCCTCCGTTTGCCCGGCCGGGGGGCCTGTTGTTTCAGAGTGTCCCAAGGTGTTTTCCCGAAAAATAAGATCACCAAAAATGTCATTCTGACAAAGGGGTTTTTTGCCTGACCATTTTTGGGGGCTTCTTCAAAACTGGCCCAAAATGGGGCAGAAAACTCTTTTTACCGCCTCCAATCTGGTGGTTCAACACCCCGAGGGGCCGTACCCCTGCTTGTAGGCCATGTGTCACTTCGTTTCTGCGTAAAAGGCATTTCGTGCTGCCCCAATCGGTGGGGCAAAGTGGGGGGTGGAATTCCGCGTTTTTTTCCACGTTTAAAAAATGAGACGGTTGCGGGGAGGCCGAGCTGACGCCCGCAACGCAGCCAGGCGGGACGGAAAATAGGGTTGCGAACGGTGGAATTTGGGAAAAAAGACCTCGGCCTTCTTTTGCAAGGGAGTCCAAAACCCGGGAGCTTTAGAAATTTCTGGACGGGCAAGGTTCATGGAAATTTTGCCCGGCAAAGGGGGGGCTCCAGCCTACCCGATTTAAAGGGCGGCCAGCGATTTCCCCCGTTATCGCACCCCCTTGCGGGCCCAAAAGGGTCTTGTCCCCCACCCAGCGTGGGTCTCGTTGCTTAGAGCCGTCCCCGTCCTGTGTGTGTGGCGTCTCCAAGGCAGATTAATTTCAACACGGCCTGGTGTCTTGGGCAGTGATGCCCCCAGGGGATTGGGGAAAGAGCCCTCACCATCCCTGGGGTTTGAAGAGCTTTGCCCCGAGCCTGGAGCCCCGTCACCCCCAGAAAACTCCCCCCAGCTCCCCCGTGAGCTGTACAGAATATAGCGGCCTTGGCCGTGCTTACTAGTCCATGTGTCGGGGGTAGATGGACTTTTCCGGAACGATGCGACAACCGTTGAAATTTTGATGACAGGGGTGGCCAGGGCAGGGCCCTGCTTTTTCTGGTATTGGGGGCAAGGGGGGGCCTGACGGGGGGGAAACCCATCTGTTCCACCAGACGGAAAGGAACATTTCCAGGCCAAAACCTGGAAATCCCGACATTAGGCTTTTGGCTTTGGGATGGTTTGGGTTAAAAGTGTTTCTTCTGCCCCCAAAACCCTGGAAGACGAAGGCGGGCTGCTAGATGGCGTGTACGGGTGCAGGTCGTCAAACGGGCGGAAGGGGGAAGGGGGGGGATGGGTCTCTGGTGGTGCTGGTGGTACTGGGCGGGTGGAGGCTGAAGGGAGGCTGTCCCGATCATGACTTGAGGACATGGGCAGTGAGGAACGCTTGGTGGGGCGGAGGAGGAGGGGGGGGAGACAGAGGGTTTGACATTTGGGTTTGGGGGCCGGCGTCGGTTTGGCCTTTTTTTGGGCCCAAATTTCCCCCCTTTCAAAATCATGCATTGCGATGTGACTAGACATGTTTGGGGGTGGTTAACCCCCTTAGGTTCTTTCCCCCTATTATGGTTTACGGGGGAAAAAGGGGCATAGACATCGTGGGGAAACAGAGGCTTGTCAAAGAAAAGGCCCGGTTGAGGGTCCCCGGACCTTTTTTTACGGCGATAAGGGGGAGCGGGGTTGCGCTGACCGTGGTGGCGGAAAATATAGGGACTTCTGCGACGCCCTCTCCCTTTTTTTTGGGGGGACCCCTTATTGACACTACCCATCGTTTCCCCCTCGTCCCCTGATGAAGCGCTGCAAACAAATTTTGCGGGGAAAAAACCAGGATGGTCCGCAATGTCGTATATCATCTCAACAAAAAGGTGACTTGGGGCGTCCTGACTTTTTTCATCCCGAAGCTGCGGGCTACAAGCAAGGGGGGAAATGAAGGCGTTTTCCGACCCCCCCCGGGGATTTTTGCCCTTGACCCGGTTCCTTCACCTCCCCTTTATGGATCAGTAACTGGCGTTTAGAGAGAGAAAAATCATCCTTTTTTGGGCCCCTTGATCTTTTAACATGCCTTTTTGCCCCCCAACCCCATTTTGTCTCAAAAGGGCTTCAGAAAATGGATTATCCACAGGGTGGGTACACGAGTTGACTTTGGGCTGCTTCATTTTGGGAAAACAGATGTTTGATGATGCTGATGACGAAATTTGGGGCCCGTTTTTATGCGAGGAGGGAGGGGGAAAGACTGCAAGATGCAGGTTGCTTTAAACCCACAAAAGGGGACATTTTTGGGTGACGTTTGCCCTTTTCTTAGTTTCACGGGGTCCTAAACCCAGCGATGACGGGCCCTGACGGTTGCAACTGGGGTAAAATTATAAAATTTTGCTTTTTTTAAGATTTACGTAGATGCTGCGTAAATGAACATTTGCTGGGGCGCAAAAGTAAAAAAAAACACGTAAATGTTATGTTTTGATAAAATTAAACGGTATTTTTTGCCCCTTTCCCAATTAAATGTGGTGAATATAGAATTGTTTTTTAAGGGATTTACGTAGATGTTGCGTCAATGAACAGTGCTGGGTGCGAAAAAGTAAAAAAAAAAAAGAAAACTGTTATTTTTTGTTTTTAATAAACTGTATTTTTTGCACCTTTTCAATTCACCTGGGGGTGAATATAAAATTTGTGTTTTAAGATTTACGTAGTTTGCTGCGTCAATAAAACAGTGCTGGGTGCCCCAAAAAAGTAAAAAAAACACGTAACTGTAAATGTTTTTTTACGATACAGGGTTTTTTTTGGAAACCCAAAAACCCTGTGCTGACACGATTGCTGGTTTGTAATTTAAGTGCAAGGGGGGGATATATCAACAGTCACGGGTGAAATGGGAAAAATTTAAAAACCCACCTATTGAAATGTATACTGTTAAAAAAAAGTGGAGTTTTGCAGCTAAAAAAGAGACCTGCGTTACTAAAAATGATGTTTTTTCCAATATAAAGTTCAGGCTGCCCAAATTCCAGGAAATATTTCAATAGCAAAATGTTATAAAAAAGATATTCCCAAAAAAATGTTACAACAAAAGTCTTGGTGAATTTATCCGTGTTTTTATAGTAGAGCTTGTGTGTTGCCCAGGGGGGGCCCCCCCCCCGTCCTACCCCCCGTGAATTTACAGTGGTAGATTCTCTTTTAAAATTCTTAGCAACTAATAAAATGTTCAAAACCCCAAATCAAAAAATTGGAAGGACACAGCTAATAGTAGAGGTTTCTCTGGAGAAATAGACTAATTTCGCTGAGCGTTTGGCCAAGGCAGAACGGGTCCTATCCCTATGAGACGTGAGAGCACTGAGGCTGAAACAGGAAACGCGTTCTATGTAAAACGAGGTTTGTGATTTTTTCGCCCAAACGCAACCTACACATCCCGTCATGATGTCGCACAAACATCTCACCCCGCTTATTTTAATTATTTAATGGCCCCCAAAATTACAGGAAGCCCGGAAAAAAGGGCCCTCTTAATTTGATGATGCAAGATTTTTTAAACCCTTAATTATGTGATCTGGAAATTTCGAACACCTTTAAAAACCTTGCCCATTTCAAAATTTGTGTTTTAAAAACGCTCAACACTATGAGGATTTAGCCCAAACGTTCCTTGGCCCCGAATGAAAAGACGGCGAAATCTTCCCCAGAGGGAAAACTGATTTTCCACAACGTGTTTCTTGTAGGGCTGATTTGAGAAAGGGCCAAAAAATCCCCGCCTTGATGCTGGAACATGGTATAGATCTTTCCAAAAGGCAGAAAATTTCTTTTGTATTTGGCTGATGCCGGTAAAATGCCATAGGGTTTTTTTCAGGGGGCTGGGATTTGAGCAGTGATTATTTACTTGTTCGGATGTTAAAGGGATGTAGATTGGTTGATCCGGGTTTTTTGTGGTGGCGCTGATGGATGAGAAAAGGGAGAACCCGGGCAGAGAAAAAGGAATCCAGTGGCTGAGGAGGTGATGGGTGGTGTGTCGAAGGTATTGAAATAAGTCTGGTTTTGGTGGTGGAGGGAATGTGGGTGTAGTTTGCAACAAAAACTGAGGTTATACTCCTGAGTAAGGGTGAAGTTGTCCTGGGAGAGTTAGTGGTTTGAGTAAGGGAGGACCAGGGTAGTCTTCAGACATTTGGCCATAGTGTCTGTAAGTACCACATCCGTATTTTCAGTTACTGGAGGAATTGGCTTGTTGCTAAGAAAATGCGGTGAGTATGGCCTGTACACATGTCGTTGGTGGGAACGCAAAGATACCAGAAGAAATGAGCGGTATGGACAGGGATTGGAACTTGTTCGCTTGGGCCACTTCAAGTACGTTCTGTATAGTTTGTTTCAGCAGCTGAACACAATTGTTATGGGATACGTTATTATATACGGGTCCAATAGCATGGATAATGTAATCACAGTTTAATCTTCCTGCTCGAGTGACGAGTACAGTGGACACAGGAAAAAGCACGCCACCAGAACGTGAACTGAAGTCATCACAGGCTTGCTGTATCTCTCTACCACCGTATTAATAATAATAATAATAATCTTTATTTCTATAGCGCCAACATATTCCGCAGCACTTTACAAATTCAAGGGTAAACATACAGTCATTACACATTAAAAGTACTTACAAATGAGACACAAGGTGTGAGGGCCCTGCTCGTGAGAGCTTACAATCTATTAGGGTGTATGGGTGAAACATACGTATTGAACAATTTGTGCCGCTATGCCACCACGATGCTGAAGATTGCCATTTGCAGGATTGACAACTGCCGTAGTATCCTGAAATACAATATCCCCCATAAAGAAGGTAAGAGTGGTGTTTGTGTCCCAAATTGAGGTAATGAACATACAAACGTCAGGTGATTTGTATTCACTTTCAGGGTCCAGATATTCACCCTTAGGGTTACAAGTAGTTTGTTCAATGGTGATGTGTTGTCGTGGAGTTTGATTAATGGACCTATGGGCAGTATCCCCAGGGAAGTCAATGGGTGTTCTGAGTAATGTGTCCTCTCCTAGAGCAGCAGTGTGAGTGCTGTAAGCAATAGGAAAAATACTGGAGTCCTTTAATTCGGATTGCAGATGTGAGTCCTGACATCCTGTAGCTAATGGCAACTTGTCCTCCTCCCCGTCTTTCTCTCTATTAGCATTGGAAAATCAGAATGCGGTACGGGAGGAGGGTGTCCTAGAAGTGTAGCAAAGGGTATGGGTTGCGGGGCTGGGGTGTTGCGGTTGGGGGGCCAAGAAAATTTTTT
>JAODAL010062570.1:0-19689 GCA_025379985.1 Phyllomedusa bahiana | reverse complement strand
TGTCCCAAAGTTTTTCCGGAAAAAAAAACGAATTTTTTTGGGAAAAATTGGCAAAGTCCCAATCAAAATTTTTGAGAAATTCGCCCATCTCTGTGGTGGCCCACCCTGCCGCCGCAAAGCAAAGCAGCAGCAGCGCCCGTGGCACGCATGCCTTGCACCCAGTAAGGCTCCCCCAACTTGCAGAAGGGGGCTTTTTCTCTTTGACATTCCCCCGGCCCAGATGCTCCGTCCTCGCTAATAGGGGTGCCAGCGTCGTTCAGCGAGGGGTGATGGCAAAGGAAAAACGTATGATCCAACCATCCTAAGGTGCAGAGTGCCCCATGCTCCTGTCCAAGTTGTTGGTATGCGGTCCCCCCCTTTCCCAAATGGTGGACTTGCACCGTTCAGAAAATAATGGCTTGGCCGAGCCAGATGGGGGTTTCCCAAAGCGTAATTTCTTTCCAAAAAGGCAGTACCAGATTCATAAATTTTTAAAAAAGAAGGTGGGCCAGCCTTGAGTTTGGTTTGCCCCAAGGTGCACGGCAGCGCGGAATCTGGGCTGTAACTACGGTCGGGGCCCCAGTCATGCCCTTTGGCCCACTGGGTAAATGTTTATCCCCAGGAACACCAAAATTGGGAAAAGGAGCGGCGTTTTTCCCCCCGTTGTCAAAGTCCGCCCCCTCCTCCTTCCCCACTACACCATCTAGCCTCCAAAAGTCTGCCCCATCATCCCAATGGTGGGGCACGCGGTGTCACGCGTTCTACACCTGGCTTGCTCGGCGAACGAAGTCAACGGGGGAGGATCTGCCCCGCGTCATGCAGCAAGAAATCGATTGGGTTTTCCCCGGCAACTGCTTTCGGAACCGGGGAAAGGAAAAATGGAGAAACTGGTCGCGTGCACCAAGGGGGATGGTCCATGCCCCCGATGGGACGTGTTAAAAATTTGGTTGTAAAAAGGGTTCCCTGAGTTTTTCCAGATTTAAAGGGGTTTTGGGAAAAGGCCAGGAAACTGTGATGCACTTATCCCTTCCTAAAAAGCCAGGAACCCCCTCCTGGTTGCGGGGCAGAACGGGCCTCCCCAATGCACTTGATAGCGATTTTTCCCACCTTTGGGAATTCCGGGCCTGCAATGTTGGCCCGACTGAAATGAACAAAAAAAGGCCATTAACGTTTTTTTGATGGGGAGTACTCCCCTGGAAACTTTGATGTCAGCCGGGGCAGTCATGCGTGACACTCCCTTTGTTGGGGCCCATTCGGGGGCATTTATTGTCAGTCGCCAGGATGGGGACGAATAACGTCTTCACTGCTTTTTTCCTTTGAAAGATGCTGAAAAATCTGTTGGGCAGGAGATGGGACGTGGGATACATCTCACGGCCACTGAGTAGTGGGGGAGGGGGAGGACATTGGGCAGAAGCATTGTCGGGTGAATGAGGGTTTTTCTACCCAGGTACAAGAGAGGGGGAAAGAGTGGATGAGGTAGATGGAGATGAGGAAGAAAAGGCAGATGCCCCGCAAGCCCGTGGCAGAACAGTGGAGTGGGGGCAGGGGCCCTCGGGAGTATTGTGCAGTTGGCCCGCAGCATGTGATTTCCCTGGTAGTGACCCCCAAAATAGTCAGCATCCCCCCCGGGATGACTTCGGCTCTCCACCCTTTTGGCCCTGCTACCGGTCCAAAATGGGGTTTTTTTCCCCGGGTATTGGAGGGGGCAAACCAAATACTATGGGGAAAACCCTCCGTAGTAATTTGGCCGTCCCTATTGCGGCACGTCCCTCCTTGAAGGTCTGCCGGGGGGTTTTCTTCACCCTAAATTTCTATCCCGGGCGCTGAGGGAAGAGGGGGGGGTCGGAGCAGTACCGCTCCCATCAGCAAAAAACCTAAGTCTGGAGCATTGGAGCGCTTCCTTCCCCCCTAGTGAGGGGGCAGTGCCAGCAGCAGCGGGACCGGGAGCGCCCTGAACCAAAAAGGTGGTGGCCTACTTGGCAGCCTCTGCCACCCCAGTTGAAGATCCGTGGATACTGGGAGCCAAACTGGATGTGTGGCCGCAACTTGCTGGTTTGCGGGGAAGCTTATGCCCCCGCCAGTAGTTGGGTCGGGGGTGTTTTAGTGCGGGGGGCCATCGTTCCCAAGGGAACGCGTTGTCCACGGGAATGTGGAACGACTGACCTTTGTAAGAGAATCAGGGGTGGATCGCCCCGTTTCCACCACCCAAAGCCTTAGGCGTCAGACTACATCGCCCCTGGCCTCACCCAAAAATGTGAGAAATGAGTCTGGGTTCAAACTACCTTCCTCAGCCCTATTCTGATGCCGCCACCGCCCGATGCCGCCACCCCCCGATGCCACAATTGTGACAGTTTTCCCTTGCCCCAACCCTCTTTACCGGGATGGTTTGCCCCCCACCCCACATCCGTCTTTTACCACTGTTGACCTCTGCTGCTGTTGTTTTCTGGTTTCCAGACATCCCCACTGGTCATTGTGCCCTCTTGACCTCATGCTGTTGCTCCTGCGCCGTCACCCCCACTCTTGTCATTGTGCCACTCTGTGGCCTTTCCAGTTTTTTGCATCCAGAATGTCATTGTGCCACTGTCTGCCTCTGCTGCGCTGTGGCTACTGCCCTGCCTCAACTGTGTCATTGTGCCCTGTTGACCTCCTGCTGGTTTGCTGCTGCCGTGACCTAAAAAACTGTGTCATTTGCCCCTGTTGACCTCATGTTTGTGGTGCTTTCGGACCACACACTCTGTCATTGTGCCACTGTTTGACCCCATGCTGCTGCTGTGGTCTGCCGTGACCTCCATGTGTCTTGTCCCACTCTGTGGCCTACTCCTGTTTTTTTCACCTCCAATGTCTTGTGCACTGTCTGACCCATGCTGCTGCTGCCGTACCTACACACCTTTTTTTCAATTTTTGGGGGGGGCCCCCCCCAACCCGTCTTTTTCCATGTTTCTTTTCTGGGGGTGCTGCCAGACCTAAAAACTGTGTCATTGGCCCCTCTGTGGCCTACTCTTTTTTTTCCACCTTGAAAGTATTGTGCCCCTGTCTGACCTCATGCTGCGTGTGGTGCTGCCGTGACCCACACACTGTGTCATTTGCCCTGTTGCCTCTTTTGCTGCCCCCATCACCCCCACTCTCTGTCATTGTGCCATCTGTGGCCCATACTGTTTTTTTCCCCCTCCGAATGTCATTGTGCCACTTCTGACCTCATGCTGTGCGTGGCTGTCGGACCTACAAATGTGTCATTGTGCCCCTGTCTGACCTCATGCTGTGCTGTGGCTGCTGCCGTGACCTACACACTTTGTTTTATTGTGCCACTGTCTGACCCATGTGCTGCTGTGGTGCTTGTGACTTACAAACCCGTGTCTTGTCCCCTCTGTGGCCCACTCCCGTTTTTTTCCACCCCAGAATGTCATTTTGCCCTTTTCTGACCTATGTGTGCTGCCGTGAAATCAACTGTTATTGTGCCACTGTCTGCTCTGCTGTGCTGTGGGTGCTGCCGTGCCTCACACTTGTTGGCCACTGTTGACCTCATGCTGCTGCTGTGGCTGCTGCCTGACCTACACACTGTGTCATTGTGCCACTCTGTGGCCTACTCCTTTTTTTGCCACCTCTAGAATGTCATTGTGCCACTGTCTGACCTCATGCTGCTGCTGCTGTTGATGCCGTCAACCCCACACTGTGTCATTGTGCCACTCTTTGGCCTACTCCTGTTTTTGCCACCTCCATAATGTCATTGTGCCACTCTCTGACCTCATGCTGCTGTGGCTGCCGCCCTCACCTCCACACTCTGTCACTGATGTTGCCACCTGAGCCCTCAGCTTGTTTTTTTCCAGCTGTCGCTGCCATAACTTTATCAGGCTACATTCCCCCTTCAGTTTTTTAGTCAGTTTTGCCCTCTTAAGTGCCCAGGAAATTTTATAGTGAAGCGATTCTAAGAGCGGCGGCAGTCATGTGCATGTCATACTAAAACACAACATTGTATGAAGACCAAACCAAGCTCCCTCTGCATATTTAAGCATGTCACAATGTTCTACAGCACCCTGCAGGCTCTGTGCAGCCTGGAAATAGCTGTTTTTTAACGTGATTCGTCCCAAAGTAATTTGGCACGATGTTATTATTTGTCGGGAAATTCGGCGAAGTGAGCGATCCGAATTTTGAGAAATTCGCCCATCTCTAGTCATAACACCCTCAGACTCTGTGCTGCTATCTTCAGTATTTTGTTTTCTTGCTCTCTCCTTTACCGCATCTTGGAACGGTCTTCTGTACACACGGTTATGTAGGTAATCCCTACTATCTCTTTCAAACTTTTTAAGTTTGTTCTGAAACAACTGAAGTTTCATTTTATCTATCTGGGCTGTCAAATCTTGATGAACTTGATTATATTGTTCAGACGTAGACAATGTCTTAAATTGCCCATCAATTTCTGCAATTTCATTCCTAAGCTTCTCAATATTTAATTGTAAACGTTGAATGGTCAAGTACATTAAATCCATAGAGTAATGATTACTTATTGCGTACCAACGATTCTGATATATTGGGTCATCCTGCATTAAAATCGGCTGAAGTGGACTTCTTAAGCCTCTTGGAATCCGTTCATATTTGACATATTGAGTAAGGGTTGAAGCATGCAATATCATGCTGGCCTCCTTCTTCTTAAGTTGTTCAAGTTTTCTTGGGAAGTTAACGGGGGGGGGGGGGGGTTCTTGTGGCTCATCCCATCCCAACCAAGCTGCTTCTGCTTGCTGCAAGATATTAACCCTTTCATTTTCAGAAAAGATGAAAGTCTCGGCCCGCCTGTCTGTGAAGGTAGCCAATTCATCAAAATACATTATTATGTCTATATGTAGCAACTACTATAGTCACTTAGTAGTAATAACTATATTATATCCGCATAAAGCAAGATCATCTGTGTGATTCCAAATGGAGAAGCCACGCTATGCCTTCGGCAATATGATTTTGTGGACGAATCACACAGATGACGCTTTCTATTGACGTGAGCCAACAATAATCACAAGTAACAAATTTGTAACAGTTTGGAGTTTCGTATATATGAGACTTTTAATAAATGTTGATACTACTTGAAATATAATCTGCTACCTCCACTGTTTGTCTATTGAAGGGAGATTGAGGAGTCTCCGTGTAGCAGATCTTGCTTTATGCGGCTAAAATATAGTATTACTACTAAGTGACTATATCAAATTAGATAGGTGCCAACAGCTCAGGCTGTTGACATATGTTTAACTGTATGTTAGTAAGGCTTCCAGCCATTCCGGGACGGCCTTTCATTGGGAGTAAGCAAAGAGTAGGGTGGGTGCTTACTCCCCATGTTCCACTCCAGGATTTGCTGGCCTTTATAAGTCAGCAAGTTAGCTGACTAGGAGAGGCTACAACCCTAGACTACCATTCAGTCTTGGGAGTAGATACGCTGTGGAGACCAGCATCTGCCACACCCCTGTTTGGGTACTTACAGACTGCTAGTAAGTGCTGCTGTGTTAGTTAGAGCTCAGACGAGCAGGTTTTTTGTTTGTTACGTTGTGCGTGTCTTGCACCTGTGTTGCTGTTAAATAAAATACAGAGGATCCGTATCTGTACCCCAAGTTTCTGTCTCTGTTTCTATGCCTGACGAAAAGACGTATGCCAAGATCCCGGAGCCGTAAAAGCTCACAATATATATATGTTATGTGTATTCATTATACAGTATCTCTTTCTGTCTGAAAATCCAGTATATTTGATTAATCACTTCTAATATAGTAAATGACTCATACTTTATAATAGCATCATATAGTTTTTAGAAATGATAATCACAGACTTATTTTACACAATTACTATTAGTAATTTCCCTATAAGCAGACATTACATCATCTCTAAATTACACTGTTCTGTTATCTGACTTCTTCAGTTTCATGAAATAAGGCTTATTCACCATCCACAGACGGTGGTAAGAAGGAATTCTTGTATCAGCAAAAGTCACTTCCCCACAATGCATTGACAATAGAAGACAGGAGATCCATTTTCCGATAAGGCTTCAAATGAAAATAGCTGCAGTTTAGCTGCTGTCAGGATACTTCCACATATACTGCTAAGATAGTGACAGCAAAAAGCATTTTTTTTGTGTCAAAATGGATTTATATTGCCATTTGACTGCCATAAATGTCTCATGTGAGGTAGAACCCTCATAATAATGAGAATAGATTAGCAGGAGAGTGGAGTGACACAGGTCCGTTTACACGGCTAGGATGTATAGTTGGTTTTAAATACTGTTTTTGGATTTTGGAAGCATTTGAAAACCAACTGTAAACCATTCCCAAAGAACTCAATGGCAAATCCAACTGGTAGTCTACACGGCTCAGATTTTTTAAAGTTGGACTTCAAAACTGATGGTTTTGTAAAAAACTTGTAACATGCACATTCTTCCTCCAAATTTCAGATGGAAAATGTACTATTTAATGTCTGAATTCAAAAACTAACTGAATTCAAAAACATATATGAAAAATTGTGCAAAATAACGTGCCAAAAAATGAAAACTGACTGTAAAATACTGGTCGGATTCTAAAGGCCCCATGGCAAAGATTTTCAGTCGGTTTTCAGATATGATAACCGTCTGTAAAACGACACTCAACCTTTGACATTGATTTAAATAAAAAGTCCGTGCAGCAGTACCCAATGCACGTAATTTCTGCTGGACGTATTTTTGACACCGCCGGCGTCACAAAAAACTTAGAACATGTTCATTCTTCTGCCAGGTTTTCGGGCAGAACATGAACATGTGGGTGTGAATAGGGACGGCTTGAATCCGCAAACTGCGGAGAAAAGCCACCCCCCCTGTGTGCCAAATAAAGACTAAATACCGGTTGGAAAATCCGACCGGTATTTGGTCATTGCTGTGGGAATGCACCCTAATTCAGATTTCTGCTTTGTCATGTGGATGCAGCCTTAAAGAGAACTAGAGGCGAATTAATTGATATTGAGGGTTTATTTACATATTTTCTGGTTTTGTGGTGTTTTTGTTATAAAAATTCACTATTATTTATGGTGTTTTTGCATAACTGTCACATAATAGTTTTTTGCTGTTTTGGGGTTTTGTCATTTGGTAAAATCCCTTCTGAGAACATGTAGTATATATCTACTGTATATCAGCAAGACTTCTTCCATTCGGTATGTCATTCTGTATATATAATGTTGAGAGATTGCATATCAAACCTGTCACTTGCCCACTGGCCTAGATCGGTTTGCAAAAACCAATGGGGGAAGGTAGTTGATATATTAGACATGCAAGTTAGAGCTTTTCTAGACTCATGCAAACTAGATTAGTGTTTTTATCCTGGTCCTGTTTCTAATCCAGCTGAGTGCTGGGGGTCACAGCAGGGATACACTTTGGACAATCCTTAACAATAAGCCGATTCCAAAGTGGACAACTAATAAGCAGGAGAAGATAATATAGAGGGAGGATTCCTGCCATTTAAAATAAGGCTACAATTCTTGCTGATATTACCGCACTATGGCTGATGTGGTTATATATGCACTTTTGCTTTGTTTTCTATATACTAAAGATCTGCTCCCACTGCAAATCATGATGCAATTCAGTCCTTAACATTCATTAGTGAATGCTCTTTCACATGCAGTTCCTTTACCTGTGGTCCCCTGATAAACCATTCTCTATGTATAATGTTGTAGAGATTGCATATCAAACCTGTCATTAGCCCGATGGCCTAGATACTTTTTTTTAAAAACCAATGAGTGGTGGAGGGGGGGAGAGTGGATATATTGGGAACATAGAACATGGCTGCCATCTTGAAAATGTCATTTTGAAAGAAGTGCATGTTTTTCCAATGGGAAGGTGGTCATGAAGCATATCGGAATTGTCTCAGAAATCAATTGCTGCAATCAGATTTGCAATATTCTGTGGTTCAAAAGTTATTAACACAGAAAATTATCATGCAAGTATATAACAATTGGATTCAGTGCCTTCAGCTCTGTGTTCAGCACCAGGGATAACACATTGTGAATGTACCTGTGGAAATCAACTCCATTCTTTTTAGGCGTATGCAAACTGCATGTTTGCATGGAGCACATATGCTGCAGATCTGCTGGGGTTTGAAAAATCTGTAGTGTGTTAGGGTACGTTCACACGGTGTACTGGGGCGCGTACTGTATGCACCGCAGTACGCCAAGTGTTTTGGAACCACGCGCTGATCAGCGCGTTCTTCCGAGGACAGGGGGAGCCAGCTCCTGGCCGCCCCATTCACTTCTACTATCAGCGGCGTCTGTCACTTCTCTCGCCGGGCATACGATACGATCATATTGTACACCAGGCGAGACAAGGTGTAATTCATAGTTCTTTACGAGAGCTATGAATTACCGTAATTGTGGCGAGCATTTTGCCACGTATAAAGCGCAAATACTCAGCGAAATGCGTGCTGCAATTATGCCGTGTGAACATACCTGTCACGAGTTGCGCTGCAGCGCGCAGTTCGGGCTGTGGACACACTCGGTCCCCGGGATCCCTCCTTGCGCCCGTACCAAGCAGCGCCGCAATCCACGGCCGCACTCGCTCGGTCGGGCGCAGTCACTTACCCGACCACGCTCCTGTTTCCCTGTGCCTGTCTGCCGGCCGCTGCGCGCAGTCCCGCTCCTTAGGGTGCACGCACGCCGGCTCTCCTGAATTTAAAGGGCCAGTACGCCGGTAATTGGCTGATGCCATCCGCTGACCCTATATATTGCTCCACCTCCCGGAAGCACCTTGCCGAATCCATAGCGCCTATACCCTATGTGAGGAAGCCTCTTCTGTGTTCCGGTTGCGTTTCCGTGTACCAGTCCCTCCGGCTTACGCCCTCCGACCACGAACCTTCGCTGCCTGCCCTGACCTTCAGGCCCGTCCCCGACTATGAGTTTGCCTGCCGATTCTGCTCTACGCCGCACCTCGGCTACCACCGCAATCAAGTCACCTCAGGGGTGGCGACCTGGTGGAATCCTGCTGCAGCAAGTCCATCCCGCCTTGTGGCGGGCTCTGGTGAAAACCGGGACCCACTTAGACTCCGCTCCCTGTTGTGGCCCGTACTACCGCTTGCAGTGGCCCAGTGGATCCACTATCCCGGTCCGTTACAATACCCTTACAGTAAACGCAAAGTGGATGAGATTTTAACTAATCTCATCTACTCACTGTTTAAGGGGAAGACGCAGCAAGAGCTCCTAAAAGATACTGATTGTGAGTCATGTGATAAGTTCAATAATAAAAAGATAGCATTTACCACCAAATATAGCAGGAACTACAGGGAAATCAAAGCTATATTGCATAAAAATGTCAACATATTGCGACAAGATGAAACCTTGGCAGAAATATTAGAGGAAGGAGTAGTATGCATTCCAAAGAGAAATCAGAACTTAGGAAACTTTATTTCACCTAGTACCTACAAAACAGTAGCGACCCAAGGAAGAACCTGGCTGGCCCAAAAGGGTTTCTTTATGTGTGGAGGCAATAGATGCAATGTGTGCAATTTGAGCATAAAAACAAATGTATTTAAAGATGCAAAGATGTCAGAGAAATTTGAGATAAAAAGTTTCATGAATTGCAACACACACCATGCGATATATATCATTGAATGCACAATATGCCAGAAAAAATATGTCGGTAGTACCACACGTAAAGTAAAAACCCGTATAATGGAGCACATAACAAGTGTTAAGAAAAAACAGGGAATCATGTCGGGAGCTGCCAGACACTTTCTGGATTGGCATGAAGGGAACACAACGAGTTTAAAATATTATGCCATAGAACAGGTCACATGCCCCGAAAGAGGGAGGGATTGGGACAAAAAATTGAGGCTAAGGGAGGCCTATTGGATCCTCAGGCTAGGCACAAGGACACCGCAAGGTCTCAACTATAGAACAGACCTGTTCTATATCTATTAAGAATACCCTTATGTATATAATAGAATATGTTTTTCATATATATTGGCATATATTATCTATACCATACACATATTATATATTAGTAAATATTAGTAAATATATGAGGTTGGAAGTGAGACAGGTGTTTATATATAAGCAGTACACCTTGATAGATATTATCAACATCTTTGATGGTATATACAACCTGCATATATTGTATGGATATACAAGTTGTTTCCTCTGTAAATGGAATATGTGTATGAGTATGGGATATATTCATCTTGCATATGTTTTATAGATACAGAAGTGTGTTTCCCTTTAAACGGAATACGTTGATCGAACATGTGATTGGAAAATTGCAGCCCATTGGTTTTAGATTTTTTATAAATATAGCAGCCAAACATACGTACATATACTGTGAGCAAGAGTGTTAAACTCGAAACGCGTCAGTTAGCTGCTTTCCCGTATGCTGTGACATCTGTTTGTGCTTTGCTGTCATTTTAATTTGCACAATAAAGCTGTTTGTTTACCTACGTCAGAGCTGGGAGTTGTTTGCAGTGCCAGCCTCTTTCTCTTAGTAAGCGCCGGGAAACCCTGTTTGGAATTGGCTTGTGTTAACGCCTGGCCGGCTGCGCTCGGATCTACAGGAAAACACAGCGAGCACCCACAAGCAAGTATAAAGGAAGGAGTAGCCCAGAAGTAGGTGAGCACTTTTGCATTTCTTTTGAATACTCACTGTGTAAAAAATCTGCAACATGTCAATTTATGTTGCAGATTTAGTGTGGATTTTCCAAATTAACTTTAATAGGAAAGTAAAAATCTGCAAAGAAATGTATTGTTGCAATCTGAACATTTTTCCCCTTTGGAAAATGTCTGCAACATGTCAGAAGATTTGTAAAACCTCATCCAATTTCTTGTCACTGTAATCTGTTGCATATTTTAGAAATCCACGGGTAAAATCCATAGAATTTTTTTTATGTTTATAGTTATGCAGCCAGATTTAGCTCTAAAGTCTCTAGAATTTGTATTTCTAGTGGTGCATTCGAGGTCAGTGGCTTTTATTTTTTTTTAATTCAGCATGCTCTGGGTATTTTCTGGAGTATTTTTTTTTCAATAGTCTTATCCAAACAACTTTAAAAACACCTGACAAAATCTATAAAAAAAAATAGAAAAGAAAATAAACACTAAAATGCCTATTAAAAATATATGAAAAACACCTGCATGGCATATTTTACAAGCATTTAAGATAGCGTATATGAAGTAGCCCATCTCTTCATCCCCATGTGTTTTCATCATTTCTTTCACAGTCATAAAGATTTTAGATGCCATCATACTTTTTTATTTGTAAGCGTGCAGGAAAAGAATGACTTCATTGGCTCGGGCAGTTTCCTCATTTACAATAATGATCTAAGTTGTCAACTTCAGAAATGTACCAGCAGATTAAATAGATTTTCTTTACCATAATTTTTTTTTACTTGCACAAATAATATATAAAATTTGCATCTATTTCTATATTTTGCAAATATCGTTTTTCTGTAATTCAGGGCTCTAAAGAGGTCACGGAAACCCTCCTGATGGCTTAGGGTGGTGAAGGCCGGCGCCGCTATCATCTTCACCTTCTCTACAACTTTTCAAGTAGGCCGTTGATAAATTCTCGTCTATGTTGTTAGAATCCATATATATGGCAACTGCGGTTTAAGTCGCTTATTTATGTCCATATCTCATTATGTCACTATCATTACTGGCCAATTATTGACCTTGAATAATGGCCAGCCTCCCCATTTTGATTGGTTCTTACATATGCCTATCTTAGGATATTACGACTTTCGGCCAATAGGATACATCGGCATATTAGATGATAATATGGTCCTCTTTAGAGATCAGAGCCCACGAAATCAGTGATAATTCTCCTTACTTACTATCTAACTGCTAGTATTTACTTTCAGATTGTTTTTGCTTTGAATTTAGGCTGTAATTACAGTGATACTCACTTGTCTGGGTTCCAAGCAAGGTATTGCAAGTGTAAGTTATTCTCGCGCATGAGCAATTACTCAATCTTGCTCTGTTGGGGTGAGAAGATACCACGCATACGATCCAAGATTAGAAGTGCCCGTCTGCACTTTAGAGATTTATTTACACTTAGGGAGACATGTATGATCGAGTTTTTCACCTTTTTCTGGCATCAAATGAGCCAAAGTCAGCCGGCCATGATGTCTAATGCGCCTAACGAATGTGTTAGGCGCACTGTTCGTAAGATAACACTTTTTAATGTGCCTAACATGTGGAGGCGTTCTGGGGGTGTTCTGGGGACGTGTCGCACCACACTCGTATTACTATACACATGTATGAATGTGGTTCGGCAAAACTAGGTGCATTCCTGCTTGAACAGGCAGACCTATTTCAATGTGGTCTGTCTGAGCCTGAGGAGTCACAGTGGAGCTATATTTGCTATTAGGGCAAAAAAATGTCCTATATTTCTCAAATTACACCAGTACAATAATAAAAAGTAATTTATGATAATTATCAAACTGTATAAAATTAAATCATTTAAATTTAATAAAAAAATTTATCAGAGGGAACACGTTATTAGGTATACTACATTATTAACGTGTTCCCTCTGTAAACTACAATATGTGGGTTGTAACAGTAAAAACTTAAAAAACCGCATATGTAGACATCTTTCAGATATCAAAAGAACTCCCACAACTAACGTTTCCATGGCTTTCCGAAAAAAAATTTAATTGCCATGCGGGTGATACAAGTACATTCATTGTACAAAATTTAAGGGGTACACAGACAGTGGAGGAGGAACCTACGGAAAACTTTTATCCCGTGAAGCATGGTGGATATCCCGCCTAAACACTAGGGTTCCGTTGGGATTAAATAAGCGCCATGATATCATGTTCCATTATTAAAGTTCTAGCTACAACAACAGCAGTTATGTTACTATCATACCAATGTAAAAGGTTTTTATTGTTGATGTTTTAATTTTAATGGAATTTGGGTTTTTTATTGAATACTTTTAAAGGAAATTTTGTCATTACTGAGCCCCCATGAATAAGGGACACGCCCCTAAACGTGTCGGTGAATGTTTGCTGAGCTTTAATGTCTGGGATATCCAAAGTTTGGATTTTTAATGGGTTTTAATAAAGCTACATTTTACTTATCATTGGAAACTAAGAAGTTCGGAGTGATCGTAGTTTTTTTATATCTATGCAAACAGAGCGTCCGGATCTCCCACTTCTCCGTGCAACTGAGTAGGTGAGCTGAACATTTCCTTCACATTTTGCCTATAATGTATTTAGGTATACAAATCTACCAGTGATACAGATACCCGTTTTTTACTACTTAAAAGATGGAAATTCCCAGTCTTTCTGTTTTTTGTCCTTATCAAAAACTTATGTATTGGAAATTGTATTGCAGGGGGTAGATTTAAAAAAAAACCCAACCTTGAACACTCACAGAGCACATGTTTTCCCAAACCAACATCTGTAAGAGGAAAGGGTATTGTTTCAATGCTAACTACAAGACATGGCTGTCCACCTAAACTGATAGCCAAGACAAGGGGAGCACTAATTAGAGAAGCAGCCAAGAAAAACATTTCTGCTCTCGGTTGTTTTTTGAAACATGTTGCCAGAGCAAGGCAGAAAATTTATTATTGAAGTACAGTTTATGTAACCACTAGACAGTTTTTTGGACGGTTCTGCTGAAAAATTGCCTAGGTGTTTAAACAAGGAATATGAATTTTGCATACATTAAAAACTTCCCCCCAAAAAAGACCAAAAAAAGTGCCAAAAACCTCAACAAAAAACTGAAAACCACAAAAACTTGTTGGAAATCCAACTGCTTTGGACAAAAAACTGATGTTCAAAGCAGGTCTTAGGTTTTGGTTTGATGAGTTTTTGGTCCTTTGCTGTGTAGACCTAGCCTAATAGTAAAAATGTTCTGTACACAGAGCGTTTTTTTTCTGCTCATACCTGCTCCTTGTTCTTTTTTTGTCACATGTTGCAAAACACGTCAGAAAGAGCAAAGCATTTACTAAAACTTTGAAATCTATGTAAACTGCCAGATGTTTTTTGGTGCATTGTTTTGCACAAATGCACAGTATTAATTTGCTGTGGATTTCTGAAACAAATGCGCCAAAAAAAACGGCAGGCCCTGCATGGTAGTATTTGTTCATTGATAAGACACCGTAATCACCATGGACTAAATGGTGAGACCCAAACAGAAAAAGTGTGTGAAGCCCTGCTGTAGAGGACTACTAAACCTGGTCATGTGTGCCTGTGACTGCTTGCATGTGTTTGTCTAGCTCTGTTGACCTGGGGACTTTACTGCATCAGGTTTCATGAGCACTATTTTTAAAAGTCATTTAAATTCAGAACAACTCAGTTTAGCAAACACAAACCACTCTAAAGATGTTGCTTTTTTATTTTTAGCATTTATTTTTCTCTTTTTTGCCTTTCTTTGGTCAATACCAGTTTTTTCAAAATGCAGAATGCTAGTGTACCAGTGATTTTTCATGCAGTTTGTGGCATTTTTTCTCTACATAAACCTCCCTGTGTCTGTTTTTTTTTCTTTTTATACACATTTTCTTGCAAATCATTTGATGGATCATCATGGGGAAAATGCATCGGAACAAAAAATGCTTTAGAAGAAAAATCATGTACCAATATAGTTTTTTTTTTTGTGTGCAAAATATGCTATGAAAATTGCAATAAAAATTAATGAAGCCTTAAAAATACATGAAGTTTTTTAAAAATGTTTGGGGGCAAAATATAAGTTTAAATGAGGGTCAAATGGCTGACTCAATATTGTAATTCTTTATTCCATTAACCTCTGCATTTAATAGTGCAATGTGATGACACATCGTCTACATTACTTTTTATTGTTCCTAAATTAAGTTTGTAAAGATGCTTGGACGGGTTTTGTGGAACCAGGTCCCGGGATTTACGGGAAAAAATCCATGGGTTTTCGGGGTTTCTTTGGGAGAGGTGGTACAAAAAAACCCGATCAACACGGGCAACAAAATTTTTGTTGACATTTTGGAAAAAAAACTCCCCGTAATAATCTGGACACCACCTGCTTTCCTCCCAGCAGCTCGTGAGCTGGGAGGGAATTTGGTTTGTCTAAATACATTTCCCAGCGCTGAACAAGGGCCCAAATTTTTCGGGGGAAAGGAGAAAAAGGGAGCATGGTTTTCCCATTTTTTTAAAATTAAATTTCCCTTTAATTATTGGGGAAAGGGGAAAAAAAAAAATTTTTTTACAAATCCCAAAATAAAGTGCAAAAAAAAGGTTTTTTTTAAAAAAAAGGCCCAAACCTTTATGGGGTTTTTTCCCAGTGTATATATTAACATCCATTAAATTTTTTTTAATTCCCACAAATGTTCACTCAGAGGTGCTTATAAAAGGGGATAGTATAAAAATTCCCCTATATCGGAAAAAAAATTTTAAAATTTTGCCCAAAAAAAAAAAAATTAAATTTAAAAAAATTAGGCCAATTTATCAGTTTTTTTTAGGGGTTTTCTTGCACTACTTTTTTATCGCATACGGGGAAATAACGGAAAAATTTGGGGCAGATTTTCCCGGGGGGTCATGCAAAGTGAAATCCAATTTTCAGAATTATCAACCCTTTTTCACCTGACGCCTGACTTAAGCCCCCCCAAATTTTTGGGACAATTTTTGTTTTTATTTACTTTTAAAACCCCTTTTTTCAAACCCTAGAATTTGCAAATATTTTGCATAAGGTTTGGATTAAAGGGAAGGGGGCTTTATGTATACCTAAAATTTCCTAATGGGGGGAAAAAAAAATTTTTCCCCTTGGTATGGTTTAAATTTTGGCATAACTTTTTTTCTGAAAAAAAAGAAATTTAATTTTCTAGGGTTTTGCGGTTTTTTGGATAGGGGGTTTTTATTATAGACTTCAATGCTGTTTAAAAAACCCCATCCCGTTTCCTTTTCCAAATACCCCACGGATTTTTCAATCCCCTTGTATGATGCTTCCCTTGCTTGGTGGACCCCCCCCCTTTTCTTTATGAAGCCATAGGTTATGTAGGTAATTTAAATGTTTTGGGGGTTTTTTTTATGGGTGGGGATTTTAGTTAGAGGTGTTCAGGTCACGGGATTACAAAAAAGCCAAATTTAAAAGGGGGTTTTGGGACTATCCCCATTTTTATACCTCCCGCTCCCCGCCTTTCAGCCCCGTGGGCTCAGAAGAGGGAGTGTGCGTTATTTGTTTGAATTGCATTTCATGGGAAAAAAGCAGGGTGACACACCATCCTTTCCTCTTGTAGTAAAAAAAAAAGGTCTTTTTTTTATGTAAAGCATTGTTTAGTAGCTGAGAGGTAAAGTTTTTATTCTTTTAGGCACCCAAAGGGGCCTGGGGTTTTTTTAAATCCCTGCAAAGGGAAACCAAAAAGGGGTTTTTTTTTTTGGGGTTTTTCCTTTTTCAATGCAAAAACCTCCAAATTTAAAGGGTTTTTTTTTTTATTGACTTGCTCCATTTTTAATAAATTAAAAAGGGGTACAGAAGGGTGGGGGAAAAATAGGAAAAGACAGCACCCGGGGTTTTTAAAAAACTCAGTAAACTGCCTAGAAGATAGATAAAGCTTAGCATGGGTTTACAGGAATTTAGGAAACTCTCAGCCCTGTTCGTTTTTTCCCTTTGGGGAAAGGCGTTAAAAAAAATTTAAACACTGAAGTAGCAGCTAAAACAAAAAAAGGGGCCGAATTTTTAATAAAAAAATTTAAAAGGTTTAAAATGTTTGTTAAATTTTCCCTTTTCAAGGGTTCCCACGTTAAATTTTTCTTTGGGGCAAAACCCCTTTTAATTTAAAAGTAGGTTTTTTAAAATTTTTTTTCCCGTTTTTGGCTTAAAATTTTTTGTTGCAGTTTTGGGGAAAGAAAAATTGGGGGGAAAAAATTTTATTAATTATTTTTTAAAGGGGGGCAATAAAAACCAGGGCCCTGTACTTTTTAGGGGGAAATTACACACAACAAAAGTTTAAAAAAAAGTTTCAATGGCAACAATAAAAAGACTAACAAAATGGTAAAAGAGGGAGAGAGCACCCTCTCCCCAAAAGGGTTTTAATCTATAAGGAAAAAGGGGGAAAAGAAGGTGAGGAGCAGACATTTTTTGTGGGGGTTTGGGGTAGGAGCAGTGGGGTTTTTTTGGTTTTTTTATAGGCTATCCTAAAAAAATGGGTTTTTCAAGTTGCTTTTTTTAAAAGGGAACCTTTCACATAGGTTTTGCCCCCCCTTGCTAGGGCGCACAAGGGTAGTTTTTCCCCGAAACCTGTTTTTCCCAGCAAATGTGCCCCTTTTCTTTAAAAAAGATGCAGCAGTTTTTGAGCATTTACCCCCCCTTTAAAAATTTTCATGGCATTTGGGTTAAAATTTCCCCCCACCAAAAGCAAAAACCCCCCCACTGACAGTTATTCACCTGTTTTTAAAGGGAATGGTTTGTCCTTTTAAGGGGGGCCGGGGGAGCCTCCCAAATTTCCCGGGGTTTTTAAAAAAAAAGACACTCTAAGGGCTCTTCGAATGATTCCTTTTGGCTTTAAAACCCGCAGTTTTTAGCATTTTAAATACACGAAAACTACAGCTTCCCTTTCAGAAAAAAGGGCCCCAGCACCCGCAAAGGGGGGGCCCCTAGGCAATTTTAAATTTGGGGCCCCGAGCCCCCAAAAAGAAACAACCGGCCCGGGCCTCGAAAATCTTTGGGGCCCCCAGGCCGGGGTGCCGTGGGCCTGGAGCCTCCCTTGGGGCGGGCGGCCCCCCACCGATCTCCGAAATGTGGCGGCCCTTTTCCCCAGGCCCTGCGGGAAGTCAGAGTCGGGGGGGAGGGCAGGACGGAACGTTTTCCCCCCCTGGGCCCTTCCCCCCCTGTAAGTACAGGGTTGGTAAGTGCTGTAAAAATACACTCGGGCCCCGCAGGGGATGATGCGCCGCTTTTATCCAAACCCCCCCGGGGACGCTGGGATTCCCCTTTAGCCGGCCCGCTAGCCGGGCCGGGGGAGGGGCCCAGGCCCCGGGGAGAAGGCGTAAGCAGCCCTGATTTACATCATGTTGCTTACCCCGTTTACAAAAGCAAAGGGCCTGGACGGGCCCGGGCCGTTTCCTTTTAGTAAGTAGGGTTTTTTTTTTTATTTTTTTTTATTAGCCCAAAGGGGGGATATGTGGGCCCACCGGGGGCAATTTTAATGGCACCGGGGGCATGTGTGGGTACAAAGGGTGCATTTTTAAGGGCCCCTTTCAAAGGGGGCATGTGTGGGCTTTCAGGGGGCCCCTGGGGTTTTCTACAGGGGGCATGTTGGGGGGCTACAAAGGGGGGGATGTGTGGCTACAGGGGGGCATGTGTGCAAAAGGGGGGGGATTTTGTGGTTAAAGGGGGCATGTGGGGGCTACAAGGGGGAAGTTTGGCTACAAGGGGATTGGGCAAGGGGGTGTGGCTTTCAGAGGGGAATTTTCGGGGTACAGGGGGGGATTGGGGGCTAAAAGGGGGGAGCTTTTTGGGCTACGGGGGGCAATTTTTGCGGCTAAAAGGGGGGCATGTTGGCTACAGCGGGAAATGTATGGCTCAGGGGGCAGTGTGGCTAAAGGGGCATTTGTGGCTAAGGGGGATGTGTGGTGGGGGGGCATGTGTGGAAAAGGGGGGAAAGTGTGGCTAAGGGGGCTATGGGGCTTAGGGAGCATATGTGGCTGGGGGGGCTATGTGGAAAGGGGGGGACATATAGGGCTACAGGGAGCATATGTTAAGGGGCATATGTGGCTAAGGGGGCATATTGGCTAAGGGGGCATATGGGGGCTAAGGGGGCATTGTGGCTACGGGGGCTATGTGGTTTGTGGGCATATGTGGCAAGGGGGCATTTTGGGAAAAGGAGGATATATGGTACAGGGGGCATATGGGGCAAAGGGGAAGCATTTGGCAAAGGGACATATGGGGCTAAGGGGGCATATTATATGTTGCTAAGGGGGGCATATTATTTTGGGGGCAAAGGGGGGCATTTCCCTGGTATGGGGGAATTTTTGGCTAAGGGGGGCAGAAACTGGACAGGGGATAAAACCTGACTACAAGGAGCTATTACTGGCTACAGGGGGCAGTAACCTGGCTACAGGGGGCAGTCCCTGGCTACAGGGCAGGTCCTGGCTACAGGGGGACTAAAAAACCTGACTAAAGGAGAATTTTAAAGGGCTACAGGGGGCAGTAATTGGGCTACAGAGGGCAAAAACCTGGCTACAGAGGGTATAACCTGGTAGAGGGGTAATAACCTGGCTAGACGGAGCGCAATTTTGGTTTTAAAAAGGGGCAAAACCCTGGCTACAGTGGGCTAATCCCTGGCTATAGGGGGCAAATATTTACCTACAAGGGGGTAATTTTACCTTTGGGGCACTATAGATGGGGATTTTGTAAAGAGTAGGAAAATTTTTGAGAAATGCTGTTTAAAATGGGGAGTCTAAGTTTTTTGTTTTTACATTCTACGTAAGAGTGTTGCAGAGAGGACGTCATGGCGTCGGGGACAGAGGAGAGAAGAGAAGAGAACAACTTTCGGAGAACGTTCCTATAATCACCAATGTAACTGCTTGTAACCCTTAATTTCTTGAGCCACATACAAAGGTTTTTCTTGAAAAAAATACTCCACATTTTAAATTGACAAAAAAAAAATTCCGTGTGAACCCCACCCTACTCGAAAAACCAAGGGCCCGAGCCCATTTTGTTTTTGGGACCCTAGAACCCCCCTGCAGCACGGGAAAACAGCATGTCTGACACTGGTTGCGCTGCCCCTAGCAAGGGGGGCTAATTATGTAACAGGTTTCTTTTAAGGCAGTGAAA
>JAODAL010062569.1:0-19689 GCA_025379985.1 Phyllomedusa bahiana | reverse complement strand
CCAGTGCTTTTCTGAAAAGGGGAAAAATTTATTCAAAAATTTGTAGAAAATTTTTCCTGAATTTTTTTATTAATTTTACAGTATTTAGCATAGTCCCAGATGTCCTCCATAATGGATCTTTTTTGTGGACTCCCGGTTTGTGTATTTAAAAATGTGCCAGGAAAATTTACTTTAAAAAAAACAAATGTTTCAATTCGGGTTTTGTACAACTTTTGGTTGTAATTTAAAGGATATTATACCGCCCTTTTTCAATATTAAAAGTGTTATTTTTGGTGGTAAATTCAGAGAAGAAAAATATTGTAAACCTCAACTAAAAATTTTTAAGGAACATTAAACCCCTGGATGTGGTTTTTCAATTAACCGCATCTTTTTTGTTTTGGTCGACTATGAATTAGGGAATATAATAATATACTAAAAGCAGATTCCTTCCATTTAAAAATTCCACCATTTCCATCAGTTCTGTTTTCCCCATATAAATAGTTGATTAATCAGCCCAAATTAAAGTTCATCCAAAATGTTTCAAGAAAAAAACGGCAGCTTTTATCCGTTCTTGTTATTTGATGTTTGTATGCAAAATTTTTAAATAATTTTTCTTATGGGGAGCAGAAACTCTGACAAACCTTAAAAAAAAATAATAAAAGTAATCATTTTTATTACTTTTTCTAAAAAAAATTTTGTTTTTTTCCCTTAAAAAAGGGGAAAAGTCCTTGGCTTGTTCACACGGTTAAAATTTGGACTATTTCGCCACATATTTTGCGCCGTACTGCGGTAAAATATAGGAAAAATACATCCCAGTCATTACGGAAATCCACATTTCAAGAGAACTATGGATTACGCCTCCTTCCCCCTGCCAATACCCAAGGGGGGAGATAAGTGACATTTTCAATTATAGGGCAAATTGCCCCGCGGAAATTGAATGTTTATGGGGAGGCGGGGCCCCGCCCACCCCCCCCCACGAGCTCCGCCCCACAATTACACCATGTGAACATGCCTTAAAAAAATTTTGTCTACTGGTACCAATATGTGCTGTTTTTAAAAAAGGCAAATGCTGTACTATTCCCCATAATAGTCAAAAAAAAAATTGTGAAATTTTTTAATGGAAAAAAATTTAAGGACTTTTTTATGATTTTGTATATTCTTATCCTTAATTTAGCCCCACCTTATGTTTTATAGGTTTGTTTTAATTATTAGCGCCCAAAAATTTTAAAAGTATTTCCCCAGTGATTTTTTCAATGAAATATAAAATTCATGGTGACAAGTAAATATTCAAAATTGTACATAAAAAATTTTAATGGAATACAATGTAAAAAAAAATGGAGACTTGTTGAACCTTTAGCTGGTTTTCCGTTTCCCACGTTTTTAATTTGTACGATCTGGCTATGTATGACGTGTTCCCACCATTTTAAAAAATTTTGTTCCGTTTGAAAAAGAGAAGTCTTAGTCATGCTACTTGAAACGGTCTGGATTTGTAGCATTTGCGCCAAAACTTTGCCCCCCACTTTTTTTGGGGTTAAAAATTTGTGTCGGGCGCGATTGCACCGAACGGGCTAAAAAGTTTGGGCTCAAAACGTGCCGAAAAACGGTGCAGCCCTGTTCATAATTTCACCCTAGTGCAATAGTTAAAAAAATTTATTAACACAAAAAATGATAACAGGGGCGGGATCTATTTAAAAACCAAAAATTTAAAATTAACAGGATGTGCCATCTAAATGGGAAAAAAATAGCATTTTCAATCAAAAAAGTACAACCAGTGACTCTATGGTCCAAAGGGAATTTAAAGGTTTTGGTTTTAATTTTAATAGTCAAGACATAACAGCATTATAAAATTGCCCCAGAAACAAGGAAAATCACATAAAAAAAAAGGAGGTGTATTTCCCACTCATTATTTTTGCTCCTTTATGAGTATGACTCATGAGAAACCACGACGCGCTCAGTACAATGCCCATAATATTCATTAGCAGCACTGTATTTGGGGTTAATTGCAAATTTTGGGGAAAAATTTTTTAGGAAAGCAGCCCCATAAAGGCAATATATCTAAAAAAACGTGTCCCTATAGACCCAAAATTATGATGGTAGGGTTTGTGTAATGTCATACAATCTAACTCCTTGCCAATTGGGGGGAAGGAAAACCCCAAGGTGTAAAGTATAAAACACATAATGGGATAGACTTCTGCAAAAAAGAAAACAAAAAAAATAACACCTATTAAATAAACCCAAGCACAAATGCCTAAAAAAAGCTACTGAAAAAAATGCGTAAACGTTAGATATAGAATAAGTATGATGAGCGTTTGTGTAACTATCGTTATCGAGTCGTATCGACAATTTCATGACGATAATCGATTCGATAACGATTATCGCCGATGCCCATTAAAGTCTATGGGGGGAACAACATTTCCATTCCTACCCCCAAAACAGGGTGGAGAAAGCGGGAAATTTAAAATCCACAACATAACTGGATTGTGCTACTTTGGCAACAAATTTAGGCAACAGAGTCACAGAAAAAAAAATGACAAAATATTACTATCCCTGTTTGTACCACGCATCCCCCTTAAAACCCTCATGCCCCACAAATTAAAAAGTGCCAGAAGGCAGTTTTATTTGAATTTGGGAAAAAGTGTTTATACGCCCAAAAGGACAAAAGTGGCTAAAATTTTTTTATTAAACCAAATTTTTTAGTTGGGGGAAAATTGACGCCCCTTCCCGGGAACGCGCATGCCCCTTAAACCTGTCTGCCCCACAATTAAAAAGTGAGGGAAAAAGGACCGACCTCCCAGAAGTGCTGGTGATATTGATATCCCTCGGGCAGACGAGGGATTATGATGTTATCTGCACTTTGAGTCCCCTTTTGTTGACAGGGAAAGGGCCTCTCTCTGGGGGGGGATTCCCCCCCTTTCCCTCCCTTTCCCTTCCCCCCCTTCTAAACCCTTTTTTTCCCCCCCCTTCCCCCCCTTTTTTTTTTGTCTTTTCTTTTTTTTTTCCCTTTTAAACTATTATTTTTCATTCCTCCATATTTTTTTTTTTTTTCACTTCTTTATATCTCCCCATTTTTTTTTTTCTCCCTTTTCCTGGGAGAAAGCCCCCATTACTTGCATGTCCCGGGGGGATTTTTAAATTCCACTTTTGCCTTTTAAAAAAGTGTGCTATGGAGTCCCACATTTTTTGGGAATTGTTTGTGTGCTTGTTCGGCAGCAAGGGAGTGCCTCTTTGGCTGGACGTCTGACCCCTGGCAGAACGGACCCACATAGGGTCGTGTGCCAGTTTTGTACACTGGTCCCGGCAGTACTTTTGCTCTTTTTCGTTAGTTTGACTCTTTTTTCAGCTGTTTATTGTTGGTGGTTTTTTCGCCTGGCGCTGTTTCCCTGCGGATGCAACGTCGGGGAATATGTATCTTCTTTGTAAAGCCTAAAGGGTACCATTTATTTAAAGCTTTTGTAGAAAATTTGGTGCATCAGGGTCGCCCCCTTTAAATTAAAGGGGGGCTGAACCCCCCCAAAAAAAAGGTCGTATAATTACGAAATGCACAAATCAAGCGCAAATTTATTTTTACGGAAAAACCATTTTGAAAATAGCACTTCCCTGGGTTGAAAAATAGATTTTACCCGTCGGGGCCCAAGGTAGTAACCCAGAGCGAAAAAAAGGGGGGGGCGATTCTTTTCCAAAAGACCTCCCCCCCAAAATCTTAAATATTAAGGAAGACCCCCCAGAGGCCAATTTTTTTTGTCAATTGCGCATGCAGGGCACCATTTACACTATAGCCAACATTCGCCCCGAATAAGGACGTTATTTTTTTATTTTAAGGTTTGGTGAACTGACCTTTTTTCCCCAGGGTGGGAGTGAATTGGGTGGGTTTTTTAAAGTGGGGATCAACCCAGATTTGGACACCCCTCAGGGGGAAGTACGTCCCCTTTAGAACTGAATAAAATTAAAAAGTTCTGCATGATATGGGTTTGGCGCGTGGCGTCTATTAACGGGGACAGAGATTACACTTTTTTACATTACCCCATAAAGTATTAGTCGTATTGACAATGTATTTATACAGTTATTTACTTCCCGTGACGGGGGGGCCCCCATAGGGAAAATACACATTCAGATCTGCCCCGATTTCTGCACCCTGAAGCGCCCCTAAGTAATAAAAGGCCTTTTTCTTGAGGGTAAACAAATCCCTATTAGAGGGCTCTCTTTGCCTGGCCCAGTTGAGGGAGGGCACTCAGCACTTGTGGAAGAATGAGATTGATCCCTCCCCATCTTTAAATGGGAGACTCTGAAATGTGATTTTGGGGAGTCCTAATCAACACGGCCTTGGCTTTAAAAGAGGGCAGCGTAAACTGCAGAACTGGGGCGCTGCAAAAATTTTGGAGTCCTCCCACAAACATTTTTTTGAGGGACCCGGGTTTTGGGGAAATTATCCAAGTCGGGGCATAAAACCCCGTGGGCCATAGATAAAAAGCAAAAAGGACGTTTTTCAGCAATTTGAACTTTCCCATATTATGGGGGAGCAATAAGCCTGGGGGGTATCTGGCTGGGGCACTGAGAGAAAAGAGGGAATCGTTTTTTGTCTTTTGGTTTTGAAAACAAAATTTCGGGTTAAAATTGGTCCCCTCACAACAGAAATCCTTGACATTTTTTCAGATTATTATAGGGACCTTTAAAAACCCCCCTGGAGAGCCCCTCAAAAAAATAGGGATAGATTTAATAATTATCTCCAAATTTACGTTTTCCCTAATTTGCCCCCAATGGGGTTAAAACCCGGGGCCCGGGGACGGTTACACATTTTAAAATTTTCTAAAAGAGTATACTGATGTTTTTTCCCCGGGGGCCGATTTTTAGACCCCTTTAAAATGGGTTTCTCTCATAAATCCCTTCCCCCCTTTAATCAACGAAAGGGCGGGGTGTCGGACGGGGGGGTCTGGGGCCCACAGGGGAGTTGATATTGGGGGGGCCCACCCCCCGTACATAAAAAATTTTCCCGGCCCTCGGACAAAAATACGAAAAATTTTCCCTCTTTAATAAAAGTGGAAAAACAAAACTGTTTTGGTATACAATAGCAAGAATTCACATTTCGTCTTCCACACTCTGTCTGTCTGCATATCAAAGACACAGGGCTAAGTCTCCATCCATATCCCCCTCCCCCCACATACAATACCCCCACCCCCCAAAACTTTAAAATATCCCCCTCCCCCCCCACATACAATATCCCCCTCCACCCACATACTTTATCCCCTCCACCCACATACAATATCGCCACCCCCCACATACAAATTCCCCACCCACATACAATATCCCCCACAACCCACAAACAAAAACCCCCCCTCCACCCACATAAAAAATTTCCCCCCTCCACTTTCCTTGGTCAACCCCTCCCCACCTTAAAAAAATAAACACCAGCAAAAAAGTAAAAAATTTTGAAAAACTCCTATCACAGGGTCTTGTTTCCCCAATTTTTAAAAAAACCCGGGACACTTTGTTACGCTGCCTGCCACTAAAACAAACACCAATTAACCTACAACACCGCCTTTATAAGACCACAAGAGGTCAGACACCACTCGGGGTATAACCTACAACACTGCCTTTAAAGGGGACCACATAGGGGGTCAGACCCAGCTCGGGGTAAAACCTTTACAACCCCGCCTTTATAAAAACCCCAATAGAGGTCAGACCCCAGCTCGGGTATAGCCTAAAACACCGCCATAAAGAAAACCCAGAGGGGTCAACACCAGCTCAGGTATAGCCAAAAAACCACCGCCATTTAGAGCCCAATAGGGGTCAAACCCCAGCTCAAATAACCAACAACACCGCCAAAATAGAGCCCACATAGGGGTCAGACACCAGCTCGGAAAAAAACCTACAACACCCCCATTTTAGAAAACCACAAAAGAGGTCAGAACCACTCAGGATAACCTCCCAACCCCCACCATATAGAGTCCCATAGTGACCAACACCAGCTCAGGAAATAACCAAAAAAAAAAACCCCCGCCATATAAGCCCAAACCTAGAGGTCGGGACACCAGCTCAGGTATAACCTACAACACTCCCAATTTTAGAACCGCATAGAGTCGGGAACCCAGTCGGGTCACATAAATTTTACAGTGAATACAGCACAAAACCAGTATAGAATAAAACGGGGGACTCCCCGGGAGATGCCCCAACTGATAAAATCGTTTTTTTTCCCTTCTGCATCTGTTCCCCAAAACCGCCATGATGACTTTTCCCGGCCCCCCCACTCATCCCCCCAAAAATTACACACAAATATTTAGAATCCTCACTTTTTTCCAAAAAATCTTTTTTATCTATTCCCCCCTCTGTACAAATACCCCGGGGGGGGGGAGCGGGGGAAAAACCCCTAACCTTTAAAGGGGGAGTATCCTAAGGGGTTGGAGGGTGTTGGGGTAGGACTAACCCCCTGGAGGGTAATGCAGGGGTATACAGGCAGTTAAGGCCTCCTTTAGGGGAGTAAACGGCAGGTTTTGGGGCCTCCTTTAGCTAGTGTGCGGGAAATCAAACCCCCCCCCCCCCTTTAAACCCAGTGTGAAAGGGAAATCCCGCCCCCCCCCCCCTTTATTTGTGTGCAGGAAGGCAGCCCCCCCCCCTTTAGCTAGGTTTTGCAGGGAATCAGCCCCCCCCCCCCTTTAGCTAGTGTGCAGGAAGTCAGCCCCCCCCCCCTAGCTAAAGTTTTAGGAAAATCAGCCCCCCCTTTTTGGGTAGTGTGCAGGAAGTCCCGCCACCCCCCTTTACTAGTGTTTCAGGAAAATCAGGGCCCCCCCCTTAGCTAGTTTTGGGAGGAAAATCCCGCCCCCCCCCCTTTAAATTGTGTGCCCGGAAGTCAGGGGGGCCCCCCCCCATTGCTAGTGTGCAGAAGTCCGGGCCCCCCCCCTTTGGCCCTGTTTCGGAAGTCAAAGGGCCCCCCCCCTTTTGGGCCCGTGTGAAGGGGGAAAAAAACAGGGCCCCCCCTTTTTGCTAGTGTTTTAGGGAAATCAGGGGCCCCCCTTTTGAAATTTTAAACAGCCAGGGCCCCCCTTTTGGTGCCAGGGCCCCCCCCAAAGTACCCCGACCCCCTTTAAAAATACACAGGGGCCCCCCTTTAGTTAATCGGGGCCCCCCCTTTTTTTAATCAGGGCCCCCCCTTTTGGTTCCAGGGCCCCTTTAGGTAGTTTAGGGGCCCCCTTTAGGTTTGTCCCGGGCCCCCTTTTAAACCGAGGCCCCCTTTAGGAAATCAGGGCCCCCCCTTTTGCAGCCAGGGCCCCCTTTATGTACCCAAAGGGCCCCCCTGTTAGCCAGGGGCCCCCCGAAAGGGAAAGCCAGGGGCCCCAAATGTTAGCCGGGGCCTTTCCCGGGAAATAGCCAGGGGCCCCCCCCGAAGCAGCCACGGGGGCCCCACGTTAAACCGGGTCCCCCCCTGTTAGCCAGGGCCCCCCTGAAAACACCATGGTCCCCCCAAAGTTAGCCAGGGGCCCCCCTTTAAGTTTTGCCCCGGGGCCCCATTTTTTAGCCCGGGGGCCCCCCGAATTAAACCGGGGCCCCCCTGTTAGCCCGGGGCCCCCCGAATTTGCCAGAGGCCCCACTGTTAGCCAGGGGGCCCCCCCAAATAGCCAGGGGCCCCCCCTGTTTGCCAGGGGGGGCCCCGAAGTAAACCAGGGCCCCCCCTTTTTTGCCCGGGGGCCCCCCGAAGAACCAGGGGTCCCACCCGTTTGCCAGGGGGGCCCCCCCAATAGCCAGGGCCCCCCCTGGGTTTGCCAGGGGGGCCCCCTGAAGTAGCCAGGCCCCCCCGAAAAAAGCCAGGGGTCCATTAAAAGGAGTTAAAAAAAATTAACAAACATCCCCTTTCCTCCCCGGGCCCGCTCCAGCCCCCCGCCGCCCCCGGCTGGCGCCCCTCTATTGGGTGCCCTTTCATAGGCAGCGCGGTAAGTGGGCGTACCCCGGCCTAGTCAGCCGTAGGGGCCGGGGCCCCCCGCCTGAAGGGGCCCAGCCCTTTTACCCTGCCGGGGGGATCAGCGGAGCGCAGCGCTGGGGGGCGCTTTCGCTCCCTGGGGCACCCCGGGAGCCCCGGGGGGGGGCTTGGGGACCCAATTAGGGGGGGGCCCCCCCAACCCCCCTGGGGCCCCGGGGGGGGGGGGGCCCCCCCCTTTAACGCAAGGTTTTTTTACAGTTTTTGGCCCAAGGGGGGAAGGACCCTCACCTGTGCTCCGTTACAGAACCCAACTCTTTTTTTAAATGTGGACTTAAAAGCTGTTTCTAAGGGTTTGGCCACCCGGGGATTAACTCCATTTTTGGAGGAATTGATCGGGGTGGAAGGTTTGGGGGTTTTTTACCCCCCCGGGAACCCGAGAAATACTATGAAAACCTTCTCTCTTGGGTTTATCCCAAAACGGAAGGGGTTGGGGGGCCCTGCATTTCTTGCTATCATTGGATTCCCAAAATTTCCTTTGAAAAGAAAGGGCTGGTCCCTTTTCCCTTCCCCCCACCCCCGCCAGCTGGTATGGGGCCTGTCATGAATTCCCCGCGTATCATGGCCTCTACAAACCCAATTTCCCAAAACAGGGTCAATAGAACATTGTCGGGCCCCCCTGTTTATACGAAATTGGAAACCCGGGATTTCTGTCCCTTATCCCCTATTTTATTTGGGCTTGGTTATGGAACATTTATTGCAAGATAAAAGGGGGGAACCCCGGGATATAAAGGGCTGCGGGTTAAAGGGGGAGCAATTCAAATGGCAGCCTTTGGGATGATCATCCTATATATTACGCAGCTTTTGGGACATCCCTTCCTTCCTTGATGTCTTCTTAAAAACTTTGGTTCCCTTTTTCCAACTTCAAAATGAACTTACTAAATTATGCACTAAGGGGAATGATGAAGCTGCCGGGTGGGGGCGCCTTTTCCCCCAGTTTTCCAGCGAAATTTGCCCCTTTGATTTATGTCGGGGCCACGCCTTGCCAGTGTGTTAGGGGCAGTGCGGACTTTGGCCATGCGGGCTGCGCCCAGGGTTGTCCGGGGTAGTGCCTCATAATCGGGGGAAAAGTCCACCCCCCGTGTGTTAGCAGTGCGGGACTTTGGCCAGTGCGGGCTGCGCCCCAAATTCGCCGCCGGAGGTAGGGACTCTACATCGGGGGGGGGAAAATCGGCGGCGCCCCGCCAGTGGTGGGGTGCAGTGGGGGACTGAGGCGCATGCGAGGCTGCGGCGAAAATCTTTTCGATGGAGCCGGGCGGGAAAACAGCGAAAAATACCCACATGTCGGGGGGGGGGGGAATGAATCAAAAATCCCTTAAAAAGGCGGAAAAACACCCCCAGAAAAGACTCAAATCTCAAAAATAAAAAATACATAAAACAAAATCACTTTCCAAATATCCTAATTCAAAATTGGGATAGGGAAATTGCGGGAAATACCAAATTAAAATTGAAAGCTATTTCATTGGTCGGCAGAAAAACCGGCCAATCAATGGGAGCGACAGTAAACCTTTTAAAAACCTTGGAGAACTATTGCCAAATCAGAATAGCGCGACAGAGACCCAAAAAACCTAGGGAAATATTACCAATCAAAATAAAAAGGGGATAGTTCAAAATCAGAAAAAAATGCAGAAAAGAGCGATTGGTTAAGTAAGGGGCTTGGAAGCCACCAAATAAAAGGGAGCGACAGAGCCCCTTTTTATACCCTATAAAACTTTTGACCAATCAGAAAAGGACGACAAAAACCCATTAAAACCTAGGAAACTTTTGACCAATAAAAATCAAAGAGGGGTGTTCAAAATACAGTAAAAATGCGGGAAAAGAGCTGTTGGTTAAGCTACGGGGCTTGGCAGCTCACCAAACAAATAGGGCGACAGGCCCCCATTATATCCTATAAGAACTATTGAACCAATCAGAATAGGAGCACAGAGACCAAAAAACCTATGGAAACTATTGACCAATAAATTCAAAGGGGGGGACAGATCAAAATACATTAAAAATGCCAGAATAGAGCTGTTTGGGTTGACTAGCGGGGGGCTTGGCTTCTCGGCCAATCAGAACCGAGTACTTCCCCCCATTGTAGTCTAGGGGAAGATCGGCGAATGCAATCTCAGTCTCAGGCCGGGGGCCCATGGAGTATAAAAAAAAAAACATTTTTTTTAGGTTTTCAATATTCTCAGAAAAGAGCTGAAACCTTCTAAAAATAAAAATTTATTTAATCCAAACAACGCTTTTTGTCGCCGAGACGGCGCTACAAAAGGGAATTGCAATAGAGAAAAATTGCGGGAAATACAGAAATTTAAAATTGGTAAGCTATTCCAGGGGTCGGGCAGAACCAGCCAATCAAAAATGGAGCACAAAGACCCTTTATATCCTATGGAGAATTTGGGACCTATCAAAATAGGAGCGACAGTGGCCTTTCTAACCATAAGGAGTATTGCCCAACAGAATAGGACGAAAAAGACCCATTATTTTTTAGGGAGATTTGGGGACCAATCAAAAAGGGAGCGAAGTGGCCCATTCTCCCTATGAAGGAGTATTGACCAATCAAAAAAGGGACGAAAAGACCCATCATTCTAGGGAAAAAGTTTGGACAATCAGTAAAAGGCCGGATATTAAAAATACAGTAAAAATCCAAAAAAGAGCTGTTGGCTGACTAGCGGGGGATTGGCTATCCCCCAAATCAGAGTGCGAGCTACTTCCCTTTTTAAAGTCTATGAAGAGGCGCACTAAAATCTTGGCGCAAGCGCCGTCGGCAGGGGAGTTTTATAACAAAAATTTTTATTAAGTTAAAACATTATAGAAAAAAGCGCTAAAAACCTTCTCAAAAATAAATCATTTAAAACCCCGAAAAAACCTTTTGCCGAGATCGGCGCTACATGGGGAAATTGCAATAGAGAAAATTTGCCGGGAAAAAAAAACAGTAATTCAAATTGTTTAAGTCTTCTATTGTTCGGCATAAACCCCAATCAGAGTGGGAGCGACAGTGGCCCTTATATCCATGGAGGGTATTGACCAATCAGAATAGGACGACAGGGGCCCCATTTCTAAGTTTGGGTTTTTAACGGATTGCGCCGTGGTCCGGGCCCGGACCACGGTCGCACCCGCTTCCCCCCTAACGGGTCCCCAGCGGGGAGGGGGGGGGCCCGGGGGCCGCAGGGCCGGCCGGGCGCCCCCCACCCCATCCACCCCCTGGCCCGCCCCCTCCGGTCCTCCCCCCCTCCCGGCCGGAATGCGCATGCGCGCCCCCTACTCGCGCGCTTGTCCCTGTGAATTTAAAGGGGACAGTGCGTCAGTAATTGGGTATTACCGGGCGCTTTTCCTATAAAAGTGTTGACCCACGTACTTCCCTGCTGGATCTACTTTTGCCCGAGCCAAGGAAAGCTTTCCCTTTAAAAAGTGTATTCCCTTTTGCTTTACCTGTACCCCCTCTCGCTAGTTTCCCGACCCGAACCTCCCCGCCCCCCTGACCTTCTGCCTGTCATGACCAGAACCATTGCCCCCTCCCTGACCTTCTGTCCCCACGACTACGATTTCCCGGACTTGTTCTGTAACCACGTTTGAAGAAGCAAGTCACGTAGGGGGGTACCCCACGCCGCAGCAAGTCCTCCTCTTTGCGGCGGGCTGGGGAAAAAACTGGGGGTACTTAGATTGCCGGCGGGGCTTAGCTACCATGCTTGTGGTGGTCCGGGGATCCACTACCAGCCTACAGTTAATCCAGCATGGATCCCCCCAAAGGTGCCCCTGCCAAGCATCGGGGAAATCTTCGACTTGGTTCCCCAAGTCCAGCAAATGCACAACAGGCACAGCAGTGGGACCAGCTCTCCCCCATGAGCGTCAGCTCCTCACACCCAGCAACAGTTCACCTGCGGGCCTCGTCGGTGATCCGTTCAGTCAGCCATTCATTGGCTACCGTGGGCCCCAAGCTTCAGCCCCCCTTCCCCATCAGCTTTGGGGGATCCAAGCTTGCCGGGTTTAAATTACCCGTGTCGATCACTAGAACTGTGGGGGATCATTTCCCTGGGAAAGGGGTCAAAAGTGGCCTTCGTGGTGAGCCTACTTCCAAGGGCCCCTGCTTGGGCGACCCCCCTCTGGGAAGGAATACCCTGTACTGCGGATCTACAGCCCTTTCCCCAGGAATTACGACCTCTTCGAGGAGCCGGGCGGTGTTTCCCCTCTGCTGAGACCGCCCTCTTGGCCTTCGTCAGGACGACCCCTCGGTGGGTGACTATGCATAATTTCCGTACCCGGGCTTCGGGCTCAAGGGGAATGAGCCGCCTCTGTGCCCTTTCAAAAAAGGGCCGGTCCACCCGGGGTAAAAGGACGCTTTGGCGCAAGAGCCTCCCGTCCCCCTGAGTGAACTAACCTGCAGCAACCAGATTGATAAAAGGGGTTCGCAGAGAGGAGGAAGAGGCGGCAGGAAAGAATCTCACCCCCCGTCGGGGGTTTTCACCGGCCCCGGTTTTCCAGCATCCTCCATTGCTGTCCCCTAAAGCCTCTGAGGTGGAACCCATGCAAGTGGAGGGGCCCAGTTATCGGGGCGGGGCCCCTGAAAACCATCACCGAAGGGAAAAGTATGTTTTACTGGAGGGCCCCTTTTCCCAGAAGCTGCCCCGTACTCCATACGTCCGGGAAAGTCACACCTGGGGCTGGGAAGGCGTCCACTGCAGTTTCCCCCTTCCCACGTCTGTTGATCCAGGGGATGACCACTGATGCTGGTCCGTCGTTCCGGAGTTCTGTTTTCCTGGACTCGGTCTCCCGGGAATTATCCTTGCCTCTTTGGAACCGGTAAGCATACCTGTTGTCCGGTGGGAACCCCCTTTTATTTCTTCGGTCGGGGGAAAACCTCAGGACCCCATCCAGTCGTCCCCGGGCCCGGGTGACATCTGTGGGGGGGCGCTACATAAGGAGAAGATGGTTCCCAGTTCTGTCCCGTGTTTCCTCAGCGCCTCTTGGGTTTCCCCGGTTTGCAACGCCCCCCCTACGCTCGTTTGGAAAAGACAGGGAAGTCCTGCTTGGGGGCCCGGAATGCCAAACCTTGTTTGGGGGTACCCCCCCGGGGGTCCTACCCTTCTCCCCCTCCATTGTCAAGCCTTTCCCGGGCTGCCGGCCAAAAGTACCAGGATTTTGGGGGATATTCTCCGAAAAAGGGGCGATTCGCGCCACCACTGGGTCTTAGGGGAATGTCCTATTGTCCCCCCAGGAAAACCAGCCCCCCCGGGGGGGGTCACCCGGTCCGTCCCAGAGACTCGGGCCCCATGTGGCCTACATTCGGGAGAACCTGCAGAAAGGATTCATTTCAAGCCTCCTCCCCGCCGGACCGGGGTTTTTTTTCGTGCAGAAGAAGGAGGGTTCCTTCCGCCGTGTATAGACTAGGGGGGTCTAAAAAAGATCCCCGTAAAAAACCGCTACCCTCCCCCATGATCTCAGAGCTGTTTGACCGTCTCAAGGGGGCTAAAGGGGTTCCCCAAGTTGGATTTGCGAGGAGCCTATAACCTCGTTAGAATTCGGGAGGGGAACGGTAAAGACGGCTTTCAATACCGAGATGGACATTTTTGGTACCCCCTGATGCCTTTGGGCTCTGTAAGTCCAGCGGTGTTCAAGAACTCGTCAAAGATGTCTTTCCCGGGGTCTTTTTACACCTTGTCATGTGTACCCAGATACATCCCGATTTTCCCCTAATCTTCAGACTCATGGGGGCCCAAATAGCCAGGTTTTTGCAAAGTTCGCCCCAGCAAACCGACTGTACGCCAAGTGGAAAATGTTTTTCCATCGGACCCGCCCACCTTTCTCGGGTACATAGTCTGGTGATGGCCTAAAAGGGGGACCGGCAAAAAATCTCTCGTCTACAATGGCCCCGTCCGTCGGTTTCGGGCATCAGGCTTCCTGGGGTTGCAAATTTTACCGCAATTTTTTCCCCCTTTTCCCCCCTTGGTGGTCCCATCGTGGCCCTTATAGGAAGAATGGAACCCGAGATGTTTGGGCCCCCGGAGGTGGAAGGCTTTGTGGATCTAAAGACGGCCTTTCCATGCTCCCTTTTTGGTCCAGCCTGATTCCAAGGAAAGTTTCCCTTTTGGGGGTGGATGCCCTTCCGTGGGGGGGGGGCGGGGGCCCCACCAGAGAATTCCCAAAGGGGAAAATTCGCAAATGTGGGTTCTTCTTAAGACCTTTTTTTCCGGTGACGGGCTATGCCCTTGGGGACCGGAAACTCTTGGCCATCAAAATTGCCCAAAGGGGGTGGCGGGGCTCTGGGAGGGGCTCGTCACCCAACGAATCTTTAAGACCCCAAAAATTTTTTGTAACTTTTAGACGGCCCCAAAGTCTTAACCCCCGCCCAAGCCCGGTGGTCTTTTTTTTTCCGGTTTGATTTTCGATAATTTCCGCCTCTGGGGAAAAACGTCAAGGCGTGCCCCCTCTCGGCCCTGGACTGGTCGGTGAAAACCCCTGTCCAACGCATCTTTCCCCCCAACGGTTTGGTTCACATGGCTCCCGCGGTTCCCAAAAATTTTTAGGGCAAGACTTACGTGCCGCTGGCATCAGGAGGGAAAATTCTGGAGTGGGGGGATACTCCCTTTGTGGGTGGCCACCCGGGGTCGGAAGTCTTATCTTTGATTCGCGGCACTACTGGTGGCGACTCTGCACAGGATTCAAGGGTTACCCTCGCCTGTGCACTTGTGCTCGGAACAAGGTCCCCGCCACAGGCCCGCAGGTCTCTTGCATCCGCTCCGGTGCCGGAGATCCCTTGGACGCAATAGCAATGGACTTGTCACAGACCTACCCCGTTTCCTTGGAATTCAGTCATCTGGGGCTGACGGCCGGGTTTTCAAAATGTCCCCTCGTGCCCCTCCTGGCCTGCCGTTTTACCCCCCAATTGGGTAATCTTTTCTTCCGGCATATCTTCGGGTTCATGGGCACCCCCGACATTGTTCCGACCGGGGTGTTCAATTTGTTTCCCGATTCTGGGGCTTTATGCCCCGTCTGCAAATCAAGTTGGACCTTTCTCGGCTACCCCCTCATCCAATGGGGAGGTGAAAAGGGGTGAACCGATTTGGGAAAAACCTGCGCACTTTGTGTCCGGTTTAGGAAACTGGACCGAGCTGCCCCCCGTGGGCTGAATTTTTCGTATAAACCATCGGGAGGAAGCTGCCGGGGTCTCCCCCTTCTTTATAGCTATGGCCCCCCACCCCCCCCCCCTCCCTTACCCCCTGATTGGATGTCCCCCTGTAAAAAACCAGGTTCGAGATAACGGCCTTTGGCAGGAGACGCGATGTTCTTATTCGGCCCTGCTTATGAAGTCTCAGGCAGCAAAAGGAGAAAACTTGCCCCGACGTTTCTCCCCGGGGACCAAGTTTGGCTCTCCCCAAGTTTGTGCGCCTGAAGGTCCCCGTCTCAAATTGGGCCTCGCTTCCTCGGACCCTTAGGTTCTTTGGCAGTTTAACCCGGTAACAACAAGCTTTGCCTCCTCCATCTCTCCGGATCCACAACGCTTTCATGTATCCCTCCTTAAGCCTCGGTTCTGAAAACCCGGGTTTTCTCGGAAGAAAAATGACCCTTCCCCAGTAGCCGAATCCCCTGACATCTCGAGGTAAAGGACATTTTAGCTAGAAGACGGGCAGGGGAGCGTTTCTCCCGTGGAAAAGGGGGGTTCGGGCCGAGGGGAGATTGGTAGCCTGAATCTAACACCTAATGGGATCTCTCCTCAAATTCCTGCAGCCTAAAAAAGGGGGGGGGCCTAAGGGGGGGGGGGGGTAGTAACGGGGGTTTGGGCCCCGGTTCGGGCCCCGGACCGCGGGGGCGCACCGCGTCCCCTAAGGGGCCCAGCGTGGACGGGGGGGGCCGCGGGGGGCACGGCCCCGGGCCCCGGGGCCCCCCCCATCCACTCACCGGCCTCGCTCCCCCTCCGGGCCTGTCGCCTGCGGCCGGAAGGCCATGTGACCCCCCCGCGCGCACGCGCTCGTCCCCGTGAATTTTAAAAGGGGGTGTGCCCGGTAATTACCCGGGCCCCTGTTTCTATTTTAAGTTTCCAGTCACTTCCCTGCTGGATCTATGTTGCCCTGAGCCATAGAGAAAGGTTCTGCTTTTTCCGTTACCCAACCCCTTTGCTACTTTCCCGACTCCGCCTTGCCGCCTGCCCCCACCTTCGCTTCCACGACCAGACCATTGCCCCCTGCCCCGACCTTCTGCCTGCCCTTGACTACAATTTTTGGGGCTAATTCTGTACCACGCTGCACCCGGGCCCCCAACCCAAGCAAATCACGTAGGGGGGACGACCTGGGAGCCCCACGCCGCAGCAAAATCCATCCTGCTTTGCGGCGGGCTTGGGGAAAACCCGGGGGTACTTAGATTCCGTTCCCTGGGTGGGTTTTGCTACCATCGCTTTTCGGTGGTCCGGGGGATCCACTACCAGCCGTCCCCTATGGAAATATGACCCAAACATATTAAAAAGGGGGGCAGTTCAAAATACAGTAAAAAGGGGAAACGAGTGAAAGGTTGAAGCGGGGGGGGCCGTCCAGTTAGTCATCGAGCGCGAGTACTTTTTCATAGATTCTAGGGGAAAAGAAATTCCGAGCGAGCTCTGTTTTTTGGCTAAGTTAAAAAAGCTGTGGGTTTTTTGAAACCAAAAGGGGGGAAGGGACGAGCTCCTATGGGGTTTTTAATGCAACTGAAATAAACGTACATGGCCGAAATCAAATGATAATACTGCCGAATTTCCCGTGTGTATTTAAAAAGAATAAGAATATGGGGGTAAAAAAAAAAAATATATTAATTCAATAAAATCATGTTTATTTCTTTATTTTCGTTGCACCCATACTTTTGGGATCCTTGACTAACGAAAATAAGGAAATAAACATGATTTTATTGAATTAATATTTATTTTTCTTTACCCCCATATTCTTTTTTCATTTTATATGTACATCGGGACAATTCGGCAGTATTATCATTTGATTTAGGCCATGTACAGCTGCCTGGTCCAGGGATCTGGGGAGGACAGTAGTGGAGGAAGACTGGCAGAAAGCCAATATTCTCTCTTACAAGGCCAGAGTTTCTTGTAGAATACAAGAATTAAACTTCAAGATTCTTTCCCGATGGTATAGGGTTCCTGCCCTGCTCCATTCCATGTATCCTTCTGTCCCTAGTGAATGTTGGAGATGTTGTAAAGAGGAAGGTTCAATGTCGCATATATGGTGGGGTTGTGAGGATATAAAGGGCTTTTGGGACAAGGTTCTACGAGTAATCTTCTTAACCACGGGAGTTAGGCTTCAAAATGATCCAGTAGTTTTGCTCTTGAACATTATTCCTCTACCGATCAGTACCCTAAAAGGCAGTTTAATCATTTTCATGCTCAGTGCGTCCAGGATCTTGATCCCTCGGCTATGGAGATCGACAACGATTCCCTCCATATCTGATTGGTTTAAGGAAATATTTTTTTTGCAGAATATGGAAGAGATCTGAGCAGACAAAGAACATGCCACAGATAGATACGCGGCAACATGGTATGATTGGACTATGTTCCGTGCCTCCCCTGATTATGCTAACTTTAATTAACTTCTTGGAATTTTTTTTTTGAGATATGAGACCTGCAGATAGTGCAGCTTTTTCCTATTGCGAATCTTTCATAGCGCAAAAGAGTGTAGTACCTGAGACGAGGACTGGCGCTTTTTCCAGATAGCCGAAACAGGAACGATTATATATACAGCTTTGCTGGTTACATATTCCAGATATCCATGTTCCACTTCCCTATGGCCGTGTGTAGTTTTTAGTTCTTAGGTTTAGTAAAGTTGCAGGATTTAACAGGAGTATTAATGCCGCAGGCATCTGCATAATAATCGGGGATTATTTCTTTGATTGTCTCCGTTTCCTTAAATGATCTATGTCAAAATGGGATTTTCTTTTCCAAGCTCTTGCATTGGATAAGATTATAGGTCTGAAGTGTGTTGAATTTTGCTCATGCTTGATGCCTTGCTTTGTGATTATTTGTATTCATCTGAGACAGTGCAATATCCTGTTGATCCTTTGTTTTTGTTATGTCTGTATGTCTTGATTTCAATAAAGCTTTTCTTGAATACGAAAAAGAAAGTGACGAAAAAGGAGTCTTTGAACCACCATTTTAGTGGAAATGGACATTGACTATCCCTGTCCTGGACTGCAGCATGACCCTTAAATCTGCATGATCCACAGATTAAAAAGTGCTGGAAAAAAGAGTCTTTGAACCACCATTTTAGTTGAACTGGACATTGACTATCCCTGTCCTGGACCACAACATGCAGCTTGCATTAACCACTGAAGAACAGATTGGCGACGCTGTTCGTTACTGAGATTCACAGGGCACTGACCCATCAATGACAGGCTTGACAGTCCTTGCGTGTTGTCGCCAGCACTGGAAGGAGCACCTTTTCTCGTACCTCTACCTCCATGTCCTACACCATTCTTTGCTCGCTTACCACCTGCAATTCGCTCCATGTTCAGAAAGATAAAAATGTAAAAGGTATGGAAGAGTTTTTGACAGTCTCTTATTGAAAGACGGCAAATCACAGCTATTCATAAATCACACTAATTTCCAACAGCCAACTAGGATTAGAAACAGAATTGTTTCTATCAAATATCTGTGAAATGCGATCTGGTGGAAGAACCGTAACACAAAATCAACAGTGTTCTTCCTACAGTCCCTGAGATTTACAACTGCCAGTAGGACTAGCAATTGATAGTTTTCAACAAACTATCGTACAAATGCATGATTAGCGCCAAACTGAGATGCACTAAGTGAAATAGAAGTATTAAAAAGTTATATGGATTAATATGGCAGCCTTTGCACCATGACTTACAGGAGCAATTTACTATCAAACATGTATAACACAATATGCGTACAACTGAGCTCTTTGCGCCAAACAGACACACAGACTTCAATAAAACTAATTAAAAGTTATAGGGATAAGTTATGCCGGTTTTTGGGAACACTGTCAATAGTGATTGCAATAGAAACTGAAAACACAGGGACAATTTTAACTGATATCAGAGGTCTGCTGGCCAAAAAAGTGGTAGAAAACAATGCTTTTTCAATTGAAGATCACAGAATACACTGAGCTGCAAAATATCTTCCTTTCAAATGCCTCTCCTCCTGCCGCACCTTATCCCCCCACCTCCGCAGTGATTGCAATAGAACTGAAAACATAGGAACAATTTAAACTCCTATCAGAGGTCTGCTGGCCAAAAAAGTGGTAAAAACAATTCTTTTTCAATTGAAGATCACAGAACACACTGAGCTGCAAAATATCTTCCTTTCAAATGCCTCTCCTCCTGCCGCCCCGGCCTGCTCCCCCCACTGCAGTGATTGCAATAGAACTGAAAACACAGGGACAATTTCAACTGATATCAGTGGTCTGCTGGCCAAGAAAGTGGTGGAAAACATTTATTTTTCAATTGAAGATCACAGAAAACACTGAGCTGCAAAATATCTTCCTTTCAAATGCCTCTCCTCCTGCCGATTTCAACTTTTGTCGATAATATCGCTCATCCCTAGTAATAAAGCCACTAGTGATCCCTGAAAGAAGTCTTTTTTATTTGATGAGTGGCTAAAAATATATATACCATTAGGATATGTTCACAAAACGCATTTATGGGGTGTACCCCAGTGTATAAGTGCAACCCGCAAATATGGTAAAATCATAGCACTCGCTGGTGCTATTTTACCTAGCGGATTCCGCACTGGGGAATAAAAAAGTAATGGGGGCAGGGTCATGTGCTTTTAACCC
>JAODAL010062568.1:0-19689 GCA_025379985.1 Phyllomedusa bahiana | reverse complement strand
TCACATATCTTCCTCTATATCCTCTCTTGCGGCGGCCCCACGCTCTCTTTCCCGTCGCCGGGGCTCTCCTCTCGATATCTTGCCCAGGGTCGCTCTCTTAGCGGCGGCCTCAGCGCTCTTTTCCCGTACCCGGGCTCCCCCTCACGTATTTTCCTTTAGGGCTCTTTTAGCGGCCCTCAGCGTCTCTTCCCGTCCCCGGGGCTCTCCTCGCGTTCTCCTTATAGTCGCTCTCTTGCGGGCCTCAGCGCTCTTTTTTCCGCACCTTTGCTTTCCCAGCAGTATCTTGCTCTTTTTTTTGCTCTCTTAGAGGCGGCCCTCAGCGCTCTCTTTGCCGTCAGCCTGGCTCCCCTAGCAGTATCTTCCTCTATAGTCGCCCCTTTAGGGGGCCCCTCAGCGATTCTTTGCCGCACCCGTGGCTTCTCTCACATATCTTGCTCTATGGCGCTCTCTTAGCGGCGGCCTCAGCCTCTTTTTGCGTAGCCGGGGCTCTCCTCTCATCAGATTTGCTCTATGGTCGCTCTTAGCGGCGGGTCGCGCCTCTTTGCGTCAGCCGTGTTTTCCCCGCAGTTTTTGCTCTTAGTCGTTTTTAGCGGGGGCCCTCAGCGCTCCTTTCCCGCCCGTGGTCTCCCTCACAGACTTGCTCAAGCGCCTTTTAGGGGCGCGCTGGGCGTCTCTTGCCGTACCTGGCTCCTCTCAGTATCTTCTCTATACCTCCTTAGCGGCGGGCGCTCTCTTTCCCGTCAGCGGGCTCTCTCACATATTTGCTCATAGTCGCTCTCTTAGCGGCGGCCCCACCTCTCTTTGCGTCAGCCATGGCTTCCTCTCGCGTTCTTGCTTATAGCGCTCTCTTAGGGGCGGCCTCAGCGCTCTCTTTGCGTCGCCGGGCTTCCTTCACAGATCTTGTCATAGCCCCTTCTTAGGGGGGCCCCTCTCTTTGCCGTCAGCCGTGGCTCTCCAAGCGTATCTTCTTTTTGTCGCTCCTAGCGCGGCCCTCCGCTCTCTTTCCCGTCGCCGGGGCTCCCCTTTCCGTATCTTGCTCTATGTCACTCCTTAGGGGCGGCGCTCGGGCTCTCTTTCCGTCGCCGGGGTTTCCTCTCTCAGATCTTGCTCTATTCCCTCTCTTAGCGGCGCCCTCGCGCTCCTTTCTCACCCGGGGTTTCCCCTCAGCAATCTTGCTCTATAGTCCCCTTCTTAGGGGGTGGCGCTCTCTTTGCCGTCCCCTTTGGCTTCCTTCATCAGTTTTCCCTTTTTAAAGTCGCTCTTTAGCGGGGGGCCCCTCGCGCTCTCTTTGCCGTCGCCTGGCTCTCCCGCGTATTTTGCTTAAGTCGCTCTCTTAGCGGGGGGCCCCCTAGCGTTCTCTTTCCCTTCACCGGGGTTTCCCCTCTCAGCAGTATTTTCATAGTCGCTCTCTTAGGGGCGGCCTCCGCTTTTTTGCCGTCAGCCGGGGTTTCCCCTCAGCAGTATCCTCTTATCGCCTCTTAGCGGGGGCCCTCAGCGTCTCTTTGCGTCACCCGGGGCTTCCTCTCGGGTTCTTCTCTATAGCCTCTCAGCGGGGGCCCCCTCACCCTTTCCCTTTGCCGCACCGTGGTTTCCCCTCTCGCAGTACTTGCCCCAGGGTCGCTCTCTTGCGGGGGGCCCTGCGCTCTTTTGCCGTCGCCGGGCTCCCCCACAGTATCTTCCTCATGTGCCTCTTAGCGGCGCGCTCGGCTCCCCTTTTGCCGCACCGGGGTTCCTCTAACAGTATCTTGCTCATATCGCTCTCTTGGGGGGCCCTCGGCTCTTTTTCCCTCAGCCGTGGCTCCCCTCAACAGTTTTTGCTCATAGTCGCTCTTTTAGCGGGGTCAGCGTCTCTTTCCCCGCAGCCGTGGCTCCCTCCAGTACTTGCTCATAGTGCTCTCTTCGGGGGCCCCCTCGGTTTTCTTTCCCTTCGGGGCTCTCCTCTCCATACTTGCTTGTGGGCTCTTTAGCGGCCCTGCGCTTCTTTGCCGTAGCCGTGGCTTTCCTCATTTTTGCTCTATTCCTCTTTTACCCGGGGCCCCCGCGCTCTCTTTGCCGCAGGGGGCTTCCTTCGCAGTTCTTCCTCTATAGTCCTTTTAGGGGGTCGCGCTCTCTTTGCCGTCACCGGGCTCTCCCAAGTATCTTGCCTATATCCTCTCTTAGCGGCGGCCCCCTCTTTTCCCGTCAGCCTGGTCTCCTCTGCAGTATCTTCCCCAGGGCGCTCCCCTTAGCGGCGGCCCTCAGCGCTCTTTGCCGTCACCGGGGGGTTTCCTCACAGTATTTTCCTCAAAGGCCCCTTTTAGCGGCGCGCTGGCTCTCTTTCCCCGTCAGGGGGCTTCCTCTTCAGTATCTTGCTCTAGTCGCTCTTTTTGCGGCGGCGCTCAGCGTTCTCTTTCCCGTCAGCCGGGGCTCTCCTCACTTCTTCCCTCTATAGTCGTCCTTACGGGCCCTCAGCGCTCTCTTTCCCGTCAGCCTGGCTTCCTCCAGTTCTTCTCTATAGTCGCTCCTTAGCGGCGCCTCAGCGCTCCCCTTTGCCCTCACCGGGGTTTCCCTCAGCGATCTTGCTTTATTGCTCTTTTAGCGGGGGCCCCCTCAGCGCCTTCTTCCCGTCACCGTGGTCTCCTCACAGTATCTTTTATGTGCCTCTTAGGGGGCCCCCCTCAGCGCTCTTTTTCCCGTCAGCCGGGCTTTTCAGCATTCTTGCTCTTTTTTGCTCTTAGCGGCGGCCCTAGCCTCTTTTCCCGTCGCCGGGTTTCCCCTAACGTATCTTGCTCTATAGCGTCTCTTAGCGGCCCCCCTGCGCTCACTTTGCCGTCAGCCGTGGCTTCCTTTTCTATCTTTCTCTATGTCGCTCTCTTAGGGGGGGCGGCGCTCTTTGCGTCGCCGTGCCTTCTTCTCAGCATATCTTCCCAGTCCTTTCTTAGCGCGGCGCTCTCTTTCCGTCACCCGGGCTCCCTCTCACAGTATTTTGCTTATGTCGCTCTCTTGCCCCCACCCTCTTTGCCTAATTCCTATCATTTTCCATTGACCCAAGTCCCAGAGTAAGGGGAAATATTTTTGTTACTGGATGTTGTGGGAGGATCGTTACAATGTGTCGCTGGAGGGACCCGTCTACATCTTGAGATCTTATGCACATTATGATAGAATAGTTCTCACAGCTGAGGGTTTGTTGCATTTGTATCCAGTGTAGGCAGATTATTTACTGACAGCAATCACGGGTTGTGAAAATGATGGGTGGTCAAAGCACAACGTTAGTTAGTTGGATGCAGCTCTCCTGGGGGCGCAGACGCACGTTACAACCAGAGGCAAACCCTGATGCTGCCCAAACTCTGCCCCTGGGCCCCACTGCGCCGGAGCCTGACCCCTGTGCCCCTGGTTACTGCGGGCTGATCGTTTCACATCAGCCGACCCAGGATTGTGCATGAGGAACGTCTCGGTCACAGAGCTAGCAATCCAATCCTGATTCAATATGGCTGCCATTGCGCTATGACCGGTTGCCAGTGGTAACTGCTTCTGTTTCTGCACAGTAGATTGCTAGCTCCCGGGCCAGGCCTAGTCTCTTTGGCTTCTGCTGGTGTCCACAGTCTCCCAGCATTAGATTGTAAGCTCTGGGGATGAGCACTACATGTTTTGCAGCATTGATGATGTCTCCTCCTTTCTTCCGCAGCGGACGGGAAGCGTTTGGCCTCTGTCGGCATCGACGACCATCACACTGTGATCTTGTGGGACTGGAAAAAAGGCGAGAAACTGTCGTCAGTCAGGTACGGCCGCAGCGGTGTCAGGAGCCAATCACAGGCGCCGGCACAGTCACATGACTCCCAGTTTCGTGTCAGTGAATAGAACCGTTCCCCCGTTGTGACCACTGAGGGTCGGCTGCACGGGTCTGGTACATTGTATGGGCTTGTAGCTCACTGCACGTTGCCTTCTCTCATCCACTGTAACAGACCCTCAGTTGTGGGCACATGTTTCTACTGGTCGGCAGAAAGCTGAGATTTTAGCCGAAAGTGAGAAACTGAAAAGTATCTTAGGAAAGTAAATAAGCCTTGGAGGGCGCGGCTGCTGCGGAACATCTTGGCGTCTCATGTGAGGAGACTCCGCCCCTCTTCTATGTCTGCTCTTCATTTTACAGAGGAAGTAAAGACAAGATCTTTGTGGTGAAGATTAACCCCTACATGCCCGACAAGCTGATCACGGCCGGGGTGAAGCACCTGAGGTTCTGGAGGCGCGCAGGTGCGGCGGGGGTCACATACTTTCTGGGGGTTGTTTATATTACGCTCTGCAGGGTCTGCCCCTCTCCTGCCCCGTTTTGGGCTGTTCCTTTGACAGTGTTGTAACACCGGCCCTCGGGGGCGTTTACGCCGATTTTTGTGTGTATTTAGCGCTGAAATTCATCCAAACCAATGTGCGTTCACTTCTCATGGTCACTCAGACGACGCAGATTTGTGCGCGACACCAATTCTTTTAGGAGCGTGCGCGGTGTAGAGAGCAGGATCTGCCCGCTCCGCCGCACCGCGTAGTCACACACTTGCAAGCGTGTAATTTTAACAGCGCAACAAGTGCATTTTGCAAACAGCAATGCGCTGTGTGAACTCCCCTTTGGACTGCGCCCTCGTGCAATCTGAACACATCACTAAGGTGAGGATGATCCTGACCGTCAGAGCTTGCACTCTAAAGGGTTGGTCGTCCGCTGGACTCTCCTACCCTTGACACCTTCTGGGCACAGTGATACCTGCGGAGCGCGACCCTTGTATCCCCTCAGCTCTGCCGCTTTCTTTGTGTTTCAGTTTTTCACCATTTTCAACATCTCTGCTTGCTGTAAATGGAAATAGACTTACAAAGGCTGGAACCTCGTCCCGGTTCTGTAACAATGTGTCAGTGCCAGGAGTCCCGGACACAAGAGACATTTGACAGAGTCTTGTCCGGATACCTTGTGTAAGCTGGATGAGGTCAGGGTTGGTTTCCATTCACTGAAGGCAAGCATCTTGTGAATGGTGCAGAGATGAGGAGCAGCGTCTGTCAGGAAGCGCTGGGAATGCAAGGATAAGAAAAACATGGCTGCTTCCTTCCAAAACCAGCGCCACCTCTGCCACAGGAAGTTCGGGTACTGCTGCTCAGGCCCGCTCACTGCAGTACCAGGCACATCCTGCGGGTAGCGCTGTTGTTGGAAGGAGCAGCCATGTTTTTGTAATCCTGGACGTCCGTCCTTGCAGTAACATGGCTGTGAGATAAGTAAGTGCCCCCTGTGCTCCCTCTGCTGCAGGTGGCGGTCTGATCGGGCGCAGGGCTTGTATAGGGACCGGCTCCAGGATTGACACCATGATGTGCGTGGTGTACGGCTGGACGGAGGAGATGTCCTTCTCAGGGACCTCCACGGGGGACGTCTATATCTGGAGGGACCTGTTCCTGATGAAGACCGTGAAGGCGCACGACGGGCCGGTGTTCAGTATGCACGCCCTGGACAAGGTGAGGGGGACTCGCGTGGTACCAGCCCTGGACAAGGTGAGGGGGACTCGCATGGTACAAGGTGAGGGGGACTTGCATGGTACAAGGTGAGGGGGACTTGCATGGTACAAGGTGAGGGGGACTTGCACGGTACCAGCCCCGGACAAGGTGAGGGGGACTTGCACGGTACCAGCCCCGGACAAGGTGAGGGGGACTCGCGCGGTACCAGCCCTGGACAAGGTGAGGGGGACTCGCATGGTACAAGGTGAGGGGGACTTGCACGGTACCAGCCCCGGAAAAGGGGGAGGGGACTCCCCGGGTACCACCCCGGACAAGGTGAGGGGACGCGGGGGTACCAACCCGGACAAGGTGAGGGGAAAACCGCGGGTACCCCCCCGGACAAGGTGAGGGGGACTCACCCCCAGGGGACAAGGTGGGGGGGGACTCCCCGGGTCAATGAGGGGGCTCGCAGTACAAGGTGAGGGGGACGGGGGTACCAGCCCCGACAAGGTGAGGGGACCCTTTGGTACCGCCCCGGACAAGGTGAGGGGGACTCGCTGGTAAGGCCCGGGAAAAGGTGAGGGGGCCCCGCCGTACCAGCCCGGAAAAGGTAGGGGGACCCCGCACGGACAAGGTGGGGGGACTCGCGGTACAAGGGGAGGGGACTGGGCGGTACAAGGGGTGAGGGGGACCCCGGGTACCAGCCCGGCAAGGGGGGGGGGACCCGCGTGGTACCAGCCCCGGAAAAGGGGGGGGGACCGAGGACAGCCCGGAAAGGGGGGGGGACCGGTGGGTACCCCGGACAAGGTGGGGGGGACCCGTTGGGAACCCCCGGACAAGGTGGGGGGACTGGTGGTACCAGCCCGGACAAGGTGAGGGGGACCCCGTGGTACCAGCCCGGAAAGGTTTGAGGGGACTCGCCGGTACCAGCCCGACGAGGTTGAGGTGGAGTCGCACTGGTACAGCACCTGGACAAGGTGAAGGGGGACTCGCATCGGTACACCCCGGATAAGGTGGGGGGGACTCGCACGGTGATCGCCCGTAACAAGGTGAGGGGGAGTCGCGTGGTACCAGCCCCGGACAAGGTATGGGGAACCCGTGGTACAAGGTGTGGGGGACTCGCACGGTACCAGCCCCGGACAAGGTGAGGGGGACTCGCACGGTACAAGGTGAGGGGGACCCGCGTGGTACCAGCCCCGGACGAGGTGAGGAGGAGTCGCACGGTACCAGCCCGGACAAAGGTGAGAGGGGATTTGCCACGGTACCAGCCCCGGACTAGGTGAGGGGACTCGCACGGTACCAGCCCCGGATAAGGTGGGGGGGACTCGCATGGTACAAGATGAGGGGGACCCGCGTGGTACAAGATGAGGGGGACCCGCGTGGTACCAGCCCTGGACGATGTGAGGGGGACTCGCGCGGTACCAGCCCCGGACGAGGTGAGGGGGACTCGCGCGGTACCAGCCCCGGACGAGGTGAGGGGGACTCGCGCGGTACCAGCCCCGGACGAGGTGAGGGGGACTCGCGCGGTACCAGCCCCGGACAAGGTGAGGGGGACTCGCACGGTACCAGCACCGGACAAGGAGGAGGAGACTCGCACGGTACCAGCCCTGGACAAGGTGAGGTGGACCCGCGTGGTACCAGCCCAGGACAAGGTGAGGGGAACCCGCGTGGTACCAGCCCTGGACAAGGTGAGGGGAACCCGCGTGGTACCAGCCCTGGACAAGGTGAGGGGAACCCGCGGGGTACCAGCCCCGGACCAGGTGAGGGGGACTCGCACGGTACAAGGTGAGGGGGACTCGCACGTTACAAGGTGAAGGGGACCCGCGTGGTACCAGCCTCGGACAAGGTGAGGGGGACTCGCGGGGTACCAGCCCAGGACAAGATGAGGTGGACTCGCATGGTACAAGGTGAGGGGGACCCGCGTGGTACCAGCCCCGGACAAGGTGAGGGGGACTCGCGTGGTACCAGCCCCGGACAAGGTGAGGGGGACTCGCGAGGTACCAGCCCCGGACAAGGTGAGGGGGACTCGCGTGGTACCAGCCCCGGACAAGGTGAGGTGGACTCGCTTGGTACTAGCCCCGGACAAAGTGAGGGGGACCCCCGTGGTACCAGCCCCCGACAAGGTGAGGGGGACTCGCACGGTACCAGCCCTGAACAAGGTGAGGGGGACTCGCACGGTACCAGCCCTGAATAAGGTGAGGGACTGCAGGGTCAGCCCTGGACAGGTAGGAGGCCCGTGTGGACAAGGTGAGGGGGACTCACCGGTACAAGGTGAAGGGACCGCGTGGTACCGCCGGACAAGGTGAGGGGGACCGTAGGTACCAGCCCCGGACAAGGTGAGGGGGGCTCGCGCTGTACCAGCCCCGGACACGGTGAGGGGGACTCGCGTGGTACCAGCCCCGGACAAGGTGAGGGGAGACGCGCGTGGTACCAGCCCCGGACAAGGTGAGGGGGACTCGCTTGGTACCAGCCCTGGACAAGGTGAGGGGGACCCGTGTGGTACAAGCTGAGGGGGACCCGCGTGGTACCAGCCCTGGTCAAGGTGAGGGGGACCTGCGTGGTACCAGCCCTGGACAAGGTGAGGGGGACTCGCATGGTACCAGCCCCGGACAAGGTGAGGGGGACTCGCATGGTACCAGCCCCGGACAAGGTGAGGAGAATCCCGCGTGGTACCAGCCCGGACAAAGTGAGGGGGTCCCCGTGGTACCAGCCCCGGACAAGGTGAGGAGAATCCCGCGTGGTACCAGCCCCGGACAAGGTGAAGGGGACCCGCGTGATACCAGCCCTGGACAAGGTGAGGGGGACGCGCGTGGTACCAGCCCCGGACAAGGTGAGGGGGACCCGCGTGGTACCAGCCCCGGACAAGGTGAGGGGGACCCGCGTGGTACCAGCCCCGGACAAGGTGAGGGGGACAATCGTGGTACCAGCCCCGGACAAGGTGAGGAGAATCCCGCGTGGTACCAGCCCCGGACAAGGTGAGGAGAATCCCGCGTGGTACCAGCCCCGGACAAGGTGAGGGGGACCCGCGTGGTACCAGCCCGGACAAGGTGAGGGGGACCCGCGTGGTACCAGCCCGGACAAGGTGAGGGGGACCAGCGTGGTACCAGCCCCGGACAAGGTAAGGGGAATCCCACGTGGTACCAGCCCCTAACAAGGTGAGGGGGACCCGCGTGGTACCAGCCCTGGACAAGGTGAGGGGAATCCCGCGTGGTACAAGGTGAGGGGGACCTGCGTTGTACCAGCCCTGGACAAGGTGAGGGGGACTTGCGTGGTACCAGCCCCGGACAAGGTGAGTGGGACTTGCGTGGTACCAGCCCCGGACAAGGTGAGGGGGACTCGCGTGGTACCAGCCCCGGACAAGGTGAGGGGGACTCGCGTGGTACCAGCCCCGGACAAGGTGAGGGGGACGCCCGTTGTACCAGCCCCGGACAAGGTGAGGGGACTCCGCGCGGTCCCCAGCCCGACAGGTGAGGGGGACTCGCACGGTACAAGGTTGAGGGGGACCCGTGGTACCAGCCCCGGACAAGGTGAGGGGGACTCGCGCTGGTACCACCGACAAGGTGAGGGGACTGCACGGTACAAGGTGAGGGGGACCCGCGTGGTACCACCCGGACAGGTGAGGGGGACCGCGTGGTACCAGCCCCGGACAAGGTGAGGGGGACCCGCGTGGTACCAGCCCCGGACAAGGTGAGGGGGACGCGTGGTACCAGCCCCGGACAAGGTGAGGGGGACCCGCGTGGTACCAGCCCCGGACAAGGTGGGGACCCGCGTGGTATAGAGGCTCCGGTATAGAACGCCCAGCATTGTGCAGTGGGAAAGAGACAGTTAATGCCTCTTAACTCCTGTGCTTGTTGTCAGTAAACAGGACCCTTCTTACAGTCAAGGTCTAATCAAAGCACAGACTTGTTCTGCAGAGGGTTTGTTGCAGTGTGTCAGTGTAGACAGTCCCCGGTGAGGTAGACGCTTTCCCGTAAGGACTATGACTTCTCCGTCCTCCTGAGCACAGTATGGCAGCCGGGTGTAGTCCAGCACTGAGTACAATGTTTCCTGTGGCAGGGCTTTGTGACTGGCGGGAAAACGGATGGTGGTTTGGGGGCGATTCCTTTTGAACGATTTTCCCAAACCTAGAATAAGGGGGCCCTTGCACGGCACCGGGTTTTAAAGGTGAAAAAGACCCCCGCTGCATGCATGCCCGCATTAAACCCCCCAGCTGCATGCATGACCGCATGTAGACCAGCTGCATGAAATAAACCGACGGTAGACCCACGTGCATGCACTGACCCACTGTAGACCACCGTGCATGCACTGACCGATTTAAAAAACCCAAACCCCTGCATGCATGACCGCCTTAGCCCAACGTGATGCACGACCCACTTGACCCCACGCTGCATGCACTGACCGCACTGTAAACCCCCCACGCTGCATGCACTGACCGCACTGTAGACCACACGCTGCATGCACTGACCGCATGTAAAAACCACAACTGTGCCTGCGCACTGTAGCCAACGCTGCATGCATGCCACATGTGACCACACGCTGCATGCACGCCCCAATGTGACCACGCTGCATCATGACCGATTAGCCCCCACCTGCATGCACTGCCCGCATTGACCCCAGCTGCTGCCCCGACCGCTTCGACCCCCAGCTGCATGCCCCAAACCGCACTGTGCCACCGTCTTCCCATGACGCATGTAGCCCACCGCTGATGCATGCCCGCACTGTGACCACACGTTCTGCATGCCCGCACTTGACCACCACGCTGATGCATGACCGCTTGTGGGACAACGCTGCATACTGACCGATTTTGACCACACGTGATGCACTGACCGCACTTAAAACCCACGCTGCATGCATGACGCATGTAGACCACAAAATGCATGCACTGACCGCCGAAGACCCACCTGATGCACTGACCGCACTTTAGACCTAGCTGCAGCATGACCGCACTATGCCCCCTGCGTTGCACGACCGCACTGTGACCACACGCTGCATGCACTGACCGCACTGTAGACCACACACTGCATGCACTGACCGCACTATAGACCACACGCTGCATGCACTGACCGCACTATAGACCTCCCACGCTGCATGCACTGACCGCACTGTAGACCTCCCACGCTGCATGCACTGAAGAAGTGGCTGTTCGCCATGACTCAGCTGGTCACACTGCGCGTCCTGGCCGCACACTGACCCCTGCAGTGTCTCTGTTCCAGGGCTGCTCCTAGAAGATAACCCTTCCATTCGTGCCATATCTCTGGGGCACGGCCATATCCTGGTGGGGACAAAGAATGGTGAGATCCTGGAGATTGACAAGAGCGGACCGGTCACCCTGCTTGTCCAGGTGAGTGCCTGCAATTTCCATTTCTGCAGCTTTTCTGTATTCCTCTGTGCTGCTGTAGACACTATAAGGATTAGTGTTGGACCTCTGCCTCCACTATGTGCCCCCCGGGTGTTGTCTGATGGGTCCAGGCTTCTTCATGCATCTGCTTGTGTTTTGCAGGGACACATGGAAGGAGAGGTGTGGGGTTTGGCCGCCCACCCCCATTTACCAATCTGTGCCACTGTGAGCGATGACAAGACCCTGCGAATCTGGGACCTGTCCCCCAGTCACTGCATGCTGGCCGTGCGCAAACTCAAAAAGGGTAAGACTCCTGAGACCCGCCATGACGCCAATCCCCACAGCATAGCATTTTGTTGCAGTGTGTCACTCTAGGCAATAAACTGTGAGCAGCTCTCTCCGGCCTGCGGGTTGTTACCTTTCACCTGCACTGATACATTGTAACAGTCTGGACAGGAGGGAGATTTGTGCTCACATAAGAGCCTGTGCTGATACCTGTAAAAAAAGGCCCCGTGTGTTTTAGGCAGTGCTGCCTGTGTGATACCTAAAACAGGCCCAGCTGTGTTTATAGAGCATTTCTGCCGTGCTGATACCTGTAACAAGGCCCAGCTGGTGTATGAGAGTAGCTGCATGTACTGAACATGTAAAAAGCCCTCGCTGGTGTATAGAGCTTTAGCTGCCTGTGCTGATACACTGTAACAAGGTCTCAGCTGTGTATAGAGCAGTAGCTGCATGTACTGATACACTGTAACAAGACCTCAGCTGTGTGTATAGAGCTATAGCTGCCTGTGCTGATACACTGTAACAAGGCCCCAGCTGTGTGTATAGAGCTATAGCTGCCTGTGCTGATACACTGTAACAAGGCCCCAGCTGTGTGTATAGAGCAATAGCTGCCTGTGCTGATACACTGTAACAAGGCCCCGCTTTGTTATAGGAATAGTCCCTTGGTGATACACTGTAACAACCCCCGCTGTTGTATAAGAAATAGCTGCCTGTGCTGATACACTGTAACAAGGCCCCAGCTGTATGTATAGAGCAATAGCTGCCTGTGCTGATACACTGTAACAAGGCCCCAGCTGTGTGTTTAGAGCAATAGCTGCCTGTGTGATAACTGTAAACCCCAGCTGTGTGTTTAGAGCAATAGTCCCCTGTTGATACATTGGGGGCCCCGGGGATAAAAAAAAAAACGAAAAGGGTTTAGATGTTGATGGGTTTTCAAATTAAAAATCAGTGGGGGAAAAAAAAAAAAGTTCAAAATTATTAAAGCAAGAATTTGGGAAGGCAACGTAACAGTCAGCAGCCGTATAACTATGGTTTCTAACCCGACAAGGAAGTTCCCAAAACCTTTATAGCCCAATCCCTACCCCCTTCTACAAAAATTTTCTTTCGTGATTTAAGTTTTGGGTTCGTTTTCTTACTCAAGCAAAGGGGGTCCTTCAGTTTGTCCCCTGTTCAATGGTTTTTGGGCGCACATGTGCTGTAATTTATTTGGAGCCAGGATGTTCAGGGAAGGGGCCCTTTAACATTCCCCTTTTTGTGAGATCTGCATCCTGTTTTTTATGGCTGATTACAACAAATTTAAAATTAAAATACATATAAAGTCGTATAAAAGATATAAATATAACCTAAATTTTCCCCCTTTTGGGAGATAGGTGTGATCAGATCCAAGTTTTTAGGTTTTTTTTTTTTCAGGAAAAAGGATGTTTTACAATATTAAAACTCATCAAAAAATATTGAGGTTGTCTATACCCCGAGGAAAAATTTTCAATCCCGGCAATTTTTTGGTACACCTGCCAATTCTTAACACTTAATTTTTAAATAGCAATCACATGGCGGCAACTAGGCAATTTTTTGGATGAAAAAAACAGGTTTTAAGACCAAATCCCCTTTTCAATTTTTAAACCGACATCAGATGGGGAAGAAAGGGATTTGATCCCTTGCGTGGCAGGTTGTTGGTGCCGAAGGGCTGGTTGATTTTAGAAATGCGATCTTCCCCTTGGATTTTCAGACAACCATCCTAGGGTTTAAGAAATGGTCCGAAAAAGAAAAAACATCCCGGTGAGCGGCTCTGTGGGGCGGAAATTTTCCTTTTTTGTGCAGAGGTAAGGGATTGGGCAGTGGGGTTCCTTTAAAAAGGAACATTTACTCAAAAACCCAACCGTTTTACCAAGTGGAAAAAACATTCGAAGACAGTACGGCCCAATTTGACAATTACACACAAAACCCCACGGGGTTTTCCATCCTTTTTTAAAAAAAAGCATTTTGGAATATGTGGGTGGAACGGGAGAGATTCGATATCATGGATGTGCAGCCGACAAATCTGCGGCAACTGTGTGATGCCATCATTTCCAATATGGACCAAAATCTTGAGGTATGCTTCCAGCACCTTGTTGATTTTATGCCACGAAGATTTGAGGCAGTTTGAAGGAAAAGGGGGTCCAACCCGTTACTTGATGGTGTACCCTTATAAAGTGGCGGTGAGTGTATATTCCCTAAGTTTTTTTACATGGACCGAGATTACAAACTATTTGCTTCTTGGTTTTCCTGCATCATCTACCTTGGCAAGCATTATACATTTTGATATCTTACATTATATTATTAAATATCAGGCATTACACCTTGCATAATTCATCTGTATATTCCCTGTCAGCCATCACCTCGGCCTTTGAACCAATTTGCTGGGTTTAAGAATGAAAAGTTATCCCCCACCATGAGAGTCCTCTTCACCTCGTTGTTTCTTCATCCAATCATCACTCATTTCTGCGATTTTATTCAAGTCTGCTCTTATCTGCTAATTTCCTGCTGGGTCAATGTAATGACAACGGCGGGGCCTATAATTTGGAACATCCCCACCTTCGTGCTGTAAGTTGTCTACAACTTTTGTATGTTGATTAGTTTACTAAGATGACACCTTGATCTAGCTGAGCCACTGGTACGATTCTGTAGGCCCATTTATGTCACGATCATGTCATGTAAGTATCTGTTGGGCTTTCTAACTTATCCCAGTTTGCAATTTCCATTGGAGTTCTATAGAAATAAAGTACTTCCAATTTTTACAACCTATACCCATTGGTAACTAAAATGAGGTTACCATTTCTCCTTGGTTTGTTATCTGCTGCCTTTTATATAATGTTATGTCTGGGTATCTTGTTTATTTCTACATCTTTTAGTGGGGGACTAAGAGGTTAGAAGGTGAACAGCCTGGCTACAGTGCCTGTTCCTTCTAATTCAAAATGAAAGCCATTTTATGCAGCCTTTCACAGACATAATACAAGTCTTCTGGTAAGTTTTCAGATGTGTGAAGATCCATGTTAACAGGTTATTTGTCCTAATCATGTACAATGGAAACAGTGGTGTTATACACACATTCTAATCTCATTTTCCTTTTACTATCCCCCAAATCCTCCAACCGTATTCCAAAATCCACATTCAAAAATCATTAACCATTATCTTGAGGTGCTTGATTGCTAAAGTCCCCATTTACAAAATGCAGCACACTCATCACAATCGCCAAAAGGGGAAGTATTTATTCCCTTCCCAATTTGGATCATGGTTATCTACTACTAAACAGTAGCTTCCTAACTTTACATGGGTTTCGTACATTATCACAAATGAAGGACTTACTATTGAACTTTTAGTTCAGGAGCCATATTTTTCCTAACTCTACGATTGGACTGGTATTCTCTTAAAATTCCCAACACTCTTGTACCTAACTCACTCACACTCTGCCCTCTTTTGTATGTGTTGTGAGGTTAATTTGGAAAAGGGTGTATGTGTCCATCCGGTAAGGGTTACTCCAGTGGTATTCCTTCCGTTGATCCATTTTCGGAATTGGAGCAGTACACTAGGGGGGTAACAAGTAATATTTGATAGTTCTCCTAGGTTAATGGAATTGCTAGAGCTAAGGATAGGCTCTAGCACTTGTGGGTGTGTGAGTTACATATCAACCAGTCACTGTCTTTGTGTAGTATTTTACTAACAAAGTGAATTCATATAATTGTTTTTGATGTTGCTTAGGAATCTTATTATCCAAGGATTGTTCAGCATATCATGTAGTGTGTAAGTTACCACCCCCATGTGAGTTAAACAGTAAAAAATAAACAGCGTTTTTTTACCATCTTTTTATAATCACTGGGAGGGAGTAATCCTTTTTGCAGTGGTGGCGTGCTTGGACCAGTTGTTCTTCTCCCTCTAGTTTCACCAAGGTCTCAGTTGTCAACAGGACTTGGAACGGGGCCGTCATAACGAGGATTCAGGCTCCTTCTCCACGTGTCTTTTAAGGACCACCATTACACCTGGCTCAAGGTTGTGGCTGCTTAGATCATGCTTGGGATCTGGAATGGAATCAAACTTGTTTATGTACTGTCTTGTAGGTGTTTTGGAGGTTGTACATATTCCTGTCCATACTGCTAATGTTGCATCTGTAAAGACCTGTGGGAATAGAGTACTGTCTTAGGGGATATTTACCAAACCAAGATTACATAGGGAGATAGCTTCTGTTTTTCTCGTGGGTGTGTACAACGAACTGAAAACAAAGCTATGGCAAACACTTGGCCATGGTCTTCCCTGTTTCCTCCATAGTTTTTTTTATTTAAGCTTTAGAGTTACATTCAACCATTCTACTTTTCATTGCTCTGAGGATGGTCGGGAACCATGAAAGGCCTGTTCTAAAAACTAAGGTCACCTGTCACTTCTTCATGAAGTATGTGCTCCTTATTCACTCTCTACTGTTTCTGGCAGGCAATAGTCGACAAATAAGTTCCTTAATTAATTTTTGGGGGCTTTGCTTTTGCTGTTGTTTTCGGTCCGGATGGTTCAGGGCCCAACCCGGAAAAGGGGGGTCTACCGCAAACAAGGAAAATTCATTTTCCAACTTTGGGAAGTTGTTTTTAGTCTATTTGCACTCTCGGGAAATGGTATAGGGTCGGGGAGTGTGTTTTTGGGGGATTTTTACTACTTTCCCGTATTTGCTTTGAAAATTTATCGGGCTTGAGAATATCGGGTGTGGCTGTATTTAAACCCGGGGCAACCCAATGTTTGTTATAGCGAACACATAGTGGTTTGGGACTGGGGGGTCAGCCCAGGGGTTTTTGGGGCCTCATTGGGAAAAGGGATCGGGAAGGCGAGCTTTTTTACCCACACTCCACAGGCCCCCTCATTAGGTTGGCCCCCTGTTTTCCACTCCCCCTTTTCGACCTTTGAGTTGAGATTAAGGGTCCAAGGACATCGGGGGTAACGGGCCCTATGTGGACAAGCCTGTCTTAAAGATCCTTCCCTGGCTTTCTCGCAGCCAATTTTGGCTTTCATCTGCTCTGCATTTCCCGTTGCTTCGGGGCTGTCAATTTTGTATGTGCCTTTGACCTTAATTTTTCCAACTCGTAGGCAAAAAACTGGGCTTCCATTGGTCCTGCACTTTTGCATTCTTTTTTGGGTTTACCATTTGATGTTAGAATGCCCGGGTTTCCCATATGGGACCATAGTCATGGGCTTTCCAAATGATACTGAGTCTGGTATAGGGTTTGCGTCTTACCCTCGGCGCTTTACATGCCTCTGTGAGTGTTTAACTCTGCTTCTTGCCCAGAAAAAATGCGGGGGAAAGGGTTCAGCTTTATTACCGTTTTTGCGTGACCACTGCATATCCGGATGTCCTGCCTTTTCCCGGGTACCTGGATCCATCAACAAAAAACTCAAAATTGGATTAGTGATTGGGAAAATCTTTCATATGGGGGAAAACCCGTGGTTTCTTGTGCCATTTGGGCCACACAATCATGTTCTTCCCCCATTTTCCATCCTTCCTCCCCCTTTGGGTTTGGTTCAAGGGAAAAGAGTAGCGGGTTCAAGGTTTTTCATCAAGTCAGGTTACATTTGGGGGATCAAAAATGCACATTGCAAGGGGATAGCTGAATGCCATAGAAAAAAATTGTTGTGGTTGTACCTGAGAGAGAAAACTATGTAAATATGTGGGGTTAATTGTAAACGGGTAATCCAACAACATGAAGCTTTGTGAAAAGTCTTTTACGGGAGGACTACCCTATAAACCCCTGAGGGGGTCCTCTCCATTGGTCTAATCTAGTGAATAATATGCCTTTTGGGCTCTGCGTGGCCCTGTGACTGTGAAAGGGGCTGCCCCGGGGGATGACCAGCCATCTCAGTGCAGTACAGTGAAATGGCCCTTGTCATAATCAGGTTTGCCCGGGTAGGTGCAGAGGAGTTTTAACAACTTCAAAGTTTGGAAATTGTTAAATGCCTCTTTGTCAGCTTAAATGGCTTGTGTCAAACACCATAAAGAGGTTCTAACAGGAAAGCAAGCATATCCCAAAAGGGTTCAATATGTTTTTATAATTAAATGTTTTGGGCTGTGCTAGATTCTTTTGGAGGAGTAAGTCCTGTATGATCTGTTTCGTTCTCTGTAGGTGCCCAACCCAGGATAAACAAAGCCCCAAAAAAAGGGAAATTTTTGTTTGTACAAAATTTTGCTTTCCTTTTACGCTTTTCAGCCCCGTTCAGCAGAAAACATAAGAGAGAGATTTTAGCCTTTCAAAATCTTTCTTTGTCATTAAAAAATCAATAAAAACATCAAATTTTGCAACAATATTGTCTGTGAGTTCAGGTGGTGTCCACGGGTTTGGGCACTGAGGGCCGGGAGCTGCTGTATATTTTGTCGGGGATTCTGTGCCCCTTGGGGTAACAAAAGTCCAGGGCATATTGCCCCCCTTTTAAAAAGGTAAAATCCCAAAACAGGTTTTGGGCCCGTCTGGTTGTAAAGGTACACTAAAAAAAATGTTTGGCGAATTTTACCACTGAAAAGTGAGTAGCCTTTTTGGGGTACTACGGGTTAGTAAAGTAAAATTTGGGTTTTGGTACAATTGGGTGAGAAAAACTCTGAAAATTTCTTTTTAATGGGCCCTTAAAGGGGGTCTTTTTCGTTTCTTTAAAATGGTCTTCAGAAAAAGGGGGGACAGAAAAAAACCCAAGCAATTTGGGGGCTTTTGGATTTTTTTTTAGAAAAGGGGCTGCCTTGTTCCCCAACATTTGGTCCCTTATCTTTGTGTTTTTTTTTTAAACCCCGATATCCAGTGTGGGGTCTAATCCCCCCTCCTTGCTTTTTCACTGGGCTGAGAGCTAAATTTACTTTCCCTTTTAACAGCCCCGGGGTGATTCACGAGCTGTACGGGAATGACTCAGATTTGGGGCCCCGTAGCTTTTTTCGTCCCCAAAACCTGGGCAGAAACAGATTTTCAGCAGATTGTAAAATTTGAGGAAACATGACAGTTTTGACCCGGGGCCTAAACTTTTTCCTGAAATAACGCAGATTTTGTGCCCCGTTCTTAGAAAATGAAAATACATTCCAGTGGGAGAGGAGTTCATTGCCCCCGATTGGGATTGAATGCAGCTGGGGTATGTATACAGCCCTTATAAAATAAGACTGTTAGGGAGAGACCCCAGTGATTGTGGACTAAAGAGGGGAGGGGGGGGGGGGGGGTCTCGGGCCGCAGTGAAGGGGGGATGATGTCATCCGGGCCGGGGGAGGGGAAAAGAAACGCCCCTTGTTTTCCCAGAGGAAAAAGGGCCTTCCAGAGCAGTGTGAATGACCCGGGAAGTAAGGAAGCGATCCCATCCCCTTTAAATCAGGGCACCATCCAAATATGTGACGGGGGTACCGGGAAAAGGCCATTTTCCTTCTTTCCCGGGGATTAAAAAATGGGTATTACATGGGAAAAGGAGGTGTTTCTTCAGGGGTTTCCTGCTTTAGCAGCTTTTCAAATTATCTGCCAATGGCTGCTTCTTGTTTTGGATAAGGGGTACTGTGCTTGCGTGGTAAAATGACACCTGGGTTTAACTTGTCTTTTAAGGGTCACTTTAATCGCTAGTCGTTTTTACTGGTTGCCCAGAATTTGTCGGTATGCTGCAATGAAGTAAAAATGAATATTGGCGTGCTTGACCTGTGTGCACAGAATCTAAATACACCAGGCTTTAGCTTACAATTGGTCCCCTTTTCCACCCAGGGGGTTTTTGTGATGTTCCTTCAGCTTGAAATGCATTGGCTTGTAAAGCCTGAAAAAATCTTGCCCAAAAAAGGGTTTAAAGGGGTGTGTCATGACTAAGAACCGTGTGAGTATCTTTTATGTGAGGATGGAACCCTCCCCTCTCTGTGTGTATCCAGCTTGTATTTGGGATAGTCAGGGGGGTGTCTATGGATTACCATCTACCCCCGTGCAAGTTATAAAATCACTTTTTCTTTAAAGGGAAAAATATCTTTATGGCATGACTGATTTAGCTGCACCAAATCTAAGAGAAGTCTAATGTTTTACCTTAACCCCGAGTTACCTGTACCATAGGCGTTGGTCAACAGAAGAAGGATTTTCTAAAGCCATTGTACCCTGGCTTTCAATTTCCTTTGTTCACTACTTCTCCCTCTTCAGGGGGGAGGCAACCCGGGGGGGGGGGGACGACATTGTCTCCATACATGCCCTGGCCTCCCAAAACTTAAACAAATTACTTTTTCCTCCTCTGTCCCCTGGCCCCCTCCTCTCTCTTCCTCTGGCCCCCCCCCTCGCTCTGATTTTTGATAAACAAATGTTCCCCTTGGCCTTCTTGGCAATTTTTGTTCTAAACCCTTTGCTATTGTAATAAATCTTTGGGTCCCTGCAGCCATTTGGTCACTTGGTTTACCCCATCCTTATGACTTTGTAGTCCACTATGAAAGCGTACCCAGTATCCCAACGTCCGCTTCACTCTTGGGGGAAATTTCCCCTGTCTGTCCATTTTCCCTCTGTGCCCAGCAAAAATTTATCAATGCTTCTCCCTTCTTTGGGGTTACATTTTTGTAAATTTAGACGCTCTGCCGCTTTTTTCCTGTGCCCCAAATTTCCCAAATTTGTGACAAAAAATTCCTCTCCTGATGACCCCCA